>JAPJBO010000383.1:0-204972 GCA_030068145.1 Diplonema papillatum | reverse complement strand
TCCTCTCTGTGTCCTTCGAGGTCTCGGGCTGCTCAGGGGCCGGCTGGTATACTAAAAGAAAGGTGTCCGTCCCCTCGAACCTCGGCACGGACGAAAAACTGGCATGCTCACCATCAAGAATCGTCCACCTCTGCTCCCTCTCGGCGTGTTCGTTGTACGCGTGCACCCTGTAATGGCCCGCGTTGTTCCCCCCTGTGTGCGATACCACCGCTGTGAGTTCCAGCTGTCTGCCCAGGCCTGGCAAAGTTATTGTGGTATCAGTGGGCACTGCTCTTCTGTCTGTGCAGTCGAAAGGGCGCGCCCTTTGTAGCTGAATGATCACCGCTGTGCCGGCCTGGCTAAAGGAGGGCTTAGTCTGGGTCTGCCCCCTGACCCCGCAGTTCTCGCATCTGTAGTCCGCCCCTGCCGAGGACCACGCGAAAGCTTCGTCGAGACACCTCTGCACCGAGCCAGCTCCTACGGGGAGGATGGTTATGTCCAGGTCCTCTTGAGCCATGTGGCCATACTGGCACTTCCCACACTTAACTTCGACCGAGTACCTGTGACGCAGGCCTGCAATTCGGTCCGCCCAATTGGAGCTGCAGGCTCGGTGAGCCGTGTTCTCTTCTAGGATCGCTGAGGCCACTGTCCGCAGGACCTCTCCCACGTCGTGTTGTCGACCGTCACCGAATGGGCCTCTGACTTTCGCCTGCCTTGTGAGGCTCTGTCTGCCACCCTTCTCCTCGTTGCCTCCACGAACCTCGCGAGGAGTTCCTCCGGGCTTGGCCCCTTTTTTTTTTTATTTGACTCCGGGCCTGTTGCCAGCCGGCTCGGGCCCATCCACCGTCGACGGCGTGCCATCTCTCCTCTCTGTGTCCTTCGAGGTCTCGGGCTGCTCAGGGGCCGGCTGGTATACTAAAAGAAAGGTGTCCGTCCCCTCGAATGTGAGAGTCATCCGTTGTTGGGGCCCCTGTACCGAGGGAGGGGGCGAGCTCAGCCTGAGCAGTGCTGTCGGCGAGTCCTTCTCCCGGTGATGCGGGGGCCGCTGTCGATCCTGGCGAGGCGTCCTGACTCTGCCCCCTCATGCGTGTGTCCCCCGACAGCGAGAGTTCGGACATGAGGGGAGGATCGGGCGGCATCTCTCTCTCTGTGCGGTTGGGGTGCACCCAATTCGGTGCGTCGCGTGCTGCTGAGGCGTCTGCCGGGGCGTCATGGACCTTTGTACCATGTGTGGCCTTCGACCCTTCTTCATCCATGCCTGTCGATCGCGGTGTTGGTGTCGGTGATGCTGGATCTGGCGGCGGCCAAATCGGGGGCAGTGCCTTGCTCCCCGGAAGCTCTCCTGCATCCCCGGCAATGACGAAGTCACCACCCCCAAGCCGGAGCAGAAACTCCATGTCACCGAGGACAAGGTGCCTACCAAGCGCTCGGCGAACAGCCCTATCGCCTGGAACTGGCCCGCACGGAATGCCGAAAGGCCCAAGTACTAGCTGCGCTAAATTGAATATATGCGAGCTAATGCGAGATACTGGTACCCGAGCCCGTACGCACTCGACAACCTGCTTCCGCAAGTCAGCCCGAACTTCCTTTTTTTTTTTTAAAAGGGGCTCTCGAGAGACAAGGCAGGTAGGGACACAGAACACCATAAGTAAATAAAAATCAAGCAAGTGGGAAGCGAACGGAAAGCCCCGCGCTTGCGTCCGTCCTCAAGCCCCTTTTCTCTTACTCACCCCAGCGAAGCAAAACGGTTCACCACAAAGACACAAACAGGTTTCACTCCGCAAACCCGCCACCGTCAGTGTTTCCGCTGTGCACCTCCCTCGCAGTGCGAGCTGCTCGTCTATGGGTGTCTCGAAGTCCGAGGACCTGCGGCGCTCCCAAGCTAGCCACATCTGGATCCTGAACAACTGGGCGAAGGGCACCCTCCGCCGCCCGTGTGCGACTGCCAGCCAGTTAAGGGCCGCCCATCCCCACTCGTCCGCCACTCTCCCCTGCCCCGCCTTCCTGTGTAGCGAGATTGGGAACCTGTCCTCTAGTTCCGGGGGTGTCACCACGTCCCATGCGTACTTCGGTCCCCTGGCCTTCTTTGTTATTCCCCGGGTTGGCCCTGGGGGCTCGTCCTCGCCTCCCTCATCGCATGCCGAGTCCGCGTTTGGCAGCACCCAATTCTCGCAGGTCAGACCCCAAGAAGATCAGACCAGGTTTGGTCGGGTTTGCGGCGCGTTTGTCCCCTGGACCTGCCATTCCTGGCTGCTCTAACTCCACCCTCTTTTCCGTGAACCTTTGGGTTCTAGAATGCAGGGGTTGGCATCCCACTTTTGCAAGTTCAGGTGGGGCAAACACAGGACTCCAGAGGAACGGCGCAGAACGGGAAGCAAATGGATAGTGTTGGAGTCCTGTGTGTCTACATTCTCTTTCTTGAAGGTGCCAAGGAATCCTGTCAAGGCATTCTCTCGGTCTTGCTGGGGTCCTGCTGCTGCTGCTGCTGGTCTCTGCTGCTGCTTTTGGCTGCTCTTTTGTGCTTTCGCTTTCCTGGCTACTGATGCTCTTGCTGCTGCTCTTGCTGCTGCTCTGCTGCTGCTGCTTCTGCTGGAAAAGGCAAAGGGGTGAAAACTCCACGTGCTGACATTAGTGGCAACCTGTTTTTCGGCCAAAAGGGGCCTGCCATGTCAGCACTCGTGGGACTTCTTTATCATTTCTTTATAAAGATGGAGAAAAGTGAGCATGAACAGCCTTATGTGGCCTTATCCCTGTGTGGGTTCCCAAACTTGCAAAATGCTTCGAAAGAAACCCTCATGTGAGGTTGGAGCTTCCACTACTAACTACCAAAACTTTCTTTGAAGGCCACAACTTCAGGGAGGTGAGCCTTTTCATTTCGGATCACTTCGAAGCAATTGGGAAGCCCCGAAATCAAGAAATCAATCAATGACCATCCGCACTAGATCCGCAAAACCACTCGTATGCGATCTTCTCCTGATGTCGAATTCGGGGAAGTTCCGACCTTCTATGCTGTTCAGGGCCATATTGCAGAAGGAATGTCATAAAAACGTCAGAACCTCTTGTATGACTCGCAAATTCGCATGCTTTGAAGGTTTCCGCAAGACGAGCTTTTCCAATCAACCAAACACACAGTCATTGTTTGACCAATCGATTCGGGAAACAATATCAAAGACTGCCTTCGTCGGCCATGCGTTGAGCACGTTTCCGAGGGACACCACGAGGAGGTGCAGGCTCATGTAAGAAACGCATGATAAGAGACCTTCCCCCTTTTCAAAAGGAGGGGCTTGTACTTCCGAAGTTCCGACCCTTGAAAGAACACTGTTCGTCTGTGCTTCGAATTTCTGTGAGGGATTCTTTGGATGAACTGGTCAAAAATTCGAGAAAACGGGTACCCATAGCTCTCCCAGAACCTCTTCAATGACTCGCAAGTGGGCATACCTTCGTTGGTTTCGCGCGAAACCTCGAAGACCAGCTTTTCGGATCACCAAATTCGTCCGACATTGTCGCCCGGGGCTTCTTAGTATGAATCGATCGAGAATACAAGAAAACGGGTACACGTAAGTATCTCAGAACCTCTTCAATGACCCGCAAATCCGAATACTCTGATTGTTTCCACACGAGACCTGCAAGACCACTCATTGACATCACCTGGGCTTCGCAAGGCTGTCCCTTGCACTTCGGCGGGTCTATAGGGGCCACCTTGCTGAAGGAACATCAAAAAACGCACGCGACCTTCTCCTGATGTCGAATTCGGGGCTAATTCCCCGAAGTTCCGACCCTCGAAAGAATGTTGTTCGTCTGGTTCGAATTCCTGTGAGGGCTTCCTTGGATGAATCGGTCAAGAATTCGAGAAAACGGGTACTCATAGCTCTCCCAGAACCCCTTCAATGACTCGCAAATTTGCTTTGACCATTTCCACGCGGGCCCCCAAGCTGAGCTTTTCCCATCAACCAAACAAACAGTCATTGTTGACCAACCAATTGGGGAAACATAATCAGAGACTGCCTGCGTCGGCCGCGCGTTCAGCACGTTTCCGAGGGACACCACGAGGAGGTGCAAGTCAGATTCTTGTCCCCCATGTTCGGAAACACGAGATATGAGACCTTCTCGCTTTCAAAAAGACCCTTAGTTCTGACCATCGAAATAACACTGTTCGCATGAGCTTCGAATTCCTGTGGGTTTCTTTGGATGCATCGGTCCGAAATGCAAGAAAACGGGTACCCATAGCTCTCTCACAACCTCTTCAATGACACGCAAATTCGCATACCCTGATTGTTTCCACACGAGACCCGCAGAACCACTCATCGAGAACCCCTGGGCCTCCGGAGGCCAGTCTTCTTCACTTCCTGGTCTTTAGGGGCAATCTTGTTCAAGGAACGGCAAAAACGGCAATATGCGACCTTCTCCTGATGTCGAATTCGGGGGGGCTTGTTCCCCGAAGTTCCGACCCTCGAAAGAACGTCGTTTGTCTCAGCTTTGAATTCCTGTGAGGCCTTCTTTGGATGGATCAGTCAAAGATCCAAGAAAATGAGTACCCATAGGCCTGTCAGAACCTCTTGAATGACTTGCAAATTCGCATGCTTTGAAGGTTTCCGCAAGACGAACTTTTCCAATCAACCAAACACACGGTCATTGTTGACCAACCAATTCGGGAAACAATATCAAAGACTGCCTGCGTCGGCCGCGCGTTGAGCACGTTTCCGAGGGACACCACGAGGAGGTGCAGGTCAGATTCTTGTCCCTCATGTAAAGAAACGCACGATAAGAGACCTTCTCCCTTTCAAAAGGGGGGGCTTGTACTTGCGAAGTTCCGACCGGCGAAGAACACTGTTCACATGAGCTCCGAATTCCTGTGAGGGTTTCTTTGGATGAATCGGTCAAAAACTCGAGAAAACGGGTACCCATAGCTCTCCCAGAACCTCTTCAATGACTCACAAGTGGGCATACCTTGGTTCGTTTTGCGCGAAACCTCAAAGACCAGCTTTTCGGATCACCAAATTCGTCCGACATCCTCGCCATTCATTGTGAACTTGTTCTTTGGTACTATTTCCTGTTTTTGTTGCGTTTTTCGCTCTCTTTCGAGTCGGCCTCTCACAAAGAGGCCGTATCTAGAAGGAAGGCTACAAACACTGAGAATCAATCCAATCCACGAGGGGGCCCGCAGGGCAACCGAGTGCGGGTTTGCGGGTTTGCGGGCGGGTCCTGGTGCTGACTTCCTGGCTGCTGACTTGCTGGTGCTGACTTGCTGGTGCTGACTTGCTGGTGCTGACTTGCTGGTGCTGACTTCTGGTGCTGACTTCCTGGCTGCTGACTTGCTGGTGCTGCCTTGCTGGTGCTGACTTGCTGGTGCTGCCTTGCTGGTGCTGACTTGCTGGTGCTGACTTGCTGGTGCTGACTTGCTGGTGCTGACTTGCTGGTGCTGATTGCTGGTGCTGACTTGCTGGTGCTGACTTGCTGGTGCTGACTTGCTGGTGCTGACTTGCTGGTGCTGACTTGCTGGTGCTGACTTGCTGGCTGCTGACTTGCTGGTGCTGCCTTGCTGGTGCTGACTTGCTGGTGCTGACTTGCGGTGCTGACTTGCTGGTGCTGACTTGCTGGTGCTGACTTGCTGGTGCTGACTTCCTGGGTGCTGGCCTGGGTGTCTCCTGGTACTGCCTGGTGCTGCCTGCCGTTGGTGCTGCCTGCCGTTGGTGCTGCCTGCTGGTGCTGCCTGGTGCTCATAATATTTTTTCCAAAACTTGAAAATTCGAAAAATATACCCAAGTATAAAGTCCCCGTGCCAAAGATTGTTGCTATGTGTGTGCTTTGTCTGTCTCTAATCTGCCCAAAACTTCCACCGATTAGGGATCATCAGAACTATGAACACGCAGACCTCGAAAGGTTTGCTTCCTCCTGTTTCGTTTCCACTGCGGTTAGCCACATACAATGTCGTGAGACAAAGTTTTTTCGGCCAGTTGCGAGGAACTGCCTGCAGGAGTTGCTCAAAGCATGAACGTCAAGGACGCTCAACAAAGCCTATGGAGGGGCTCGCATCTGATCCAAAATGCTGGCATAGTGGCACGGGTTGATCTTGCTGACTGGCTCGACAGGTACTCCCGCGTTGCAAAGTGCAGCTTCCTTTCAACCCTTCAAAGATAGGACAAAGCACGCACACAAGAGACAACCAATGGCCATTTTCCCCTCCCATCCTTCCTCCCAAGGTTTTGGGTTCCTGGTTTGGTTCTGCTGATGCTGTGATTGTTACTTCTGCTAAAGCTGTGCTGCTTCTGCTGCTACTTCTGCTGCTGCTGCTGCTGCTGCTGCTTCTGCTGCTTCTGCTGCTTCTGCTCCTGCTCCCTGCTGGTGCTTCAGTCTTGCTGATGTTGCTGCTGCTGCAAAAAAGGTGAATGAGTGAAAGTCCCATGTGCTGACAACGGTGGCTACCTGTTTTTGGGCCAAAAGGGGCCTGCCATGCCAGAACTGGGACATCTTTTTATTTCTTTACAATAAGAAGAAAAGTGTGGACAAAAGGCTTAAAGCAACCTTCACTTGACTTCGATGGGGTTTTTGCTGCCTTGCCACTCTTGCTCCTGCTGCTGTTGCTGATTTCCCTGAAGCTGCGACAATCCCGCCAACAACACAGTAACTGTTTACTTCCTGCTGATTTGCTGCTCACTGCTGTTTGCTGCTGGTGCTGCTCTTGCTCCTGCTTCTCTTGTTGCCTTTCATCGAAGCTGTGAAACTCTCTCAAAACCAAACACTGCAGTAAACGACCTTCCCCCCCTTCGAAATGGAAAGGCTTGCATTTTTCATCGAAGCCCAGATTCGCAAACTTCGTCTGTGTTTTGATTACCTGTTTAGATTTCTTTGAACTGAAAGTTGCTGTCTGCCTTGCTGCTGCCTTGCTCCTGCTCTTGCTGCTGTTCTTGCTGCTACTCTTGCTCCTGCTGCTCCTGCTGCTGCCTTTCTCCGAAGCTGTGGAATTCTCGGAAAACCAAACACTGCAGTCAACGACCTTCCCCACTTCGAAATGGAAAGGCTTGCAAAGACTGATGTTCATTGCAAGCTTCGATTTCCACCTTAAGCGCTTCAAACAAACTTCGTCTGTGTTTTGATTTTCTGTTTATGTTTCTTTAAATTGAAAGCTCCTATTCTGTCTGCTGCCTTCTGTTGGTGCTCTTCCTGCTGCCGCCTTACCGCTGCTCCCTTGCTGCTGCTGCCTTGCCGCTGCTGCCTTGCCGCTGCTGCCTTGCTGCTGCTGCCTTGCTTGCCCCTGCTGCCTTGCTGCTGCTGCCTTGCCGCTTTGCCTTGCCGCTCCTGTCTTCTTGCTGCTGCTGCCTTGCTGATGCTGCCTTGCTGCTGCTGCTTTGCTTTGCTGCTGTCTTGCTTCTGCCGCTGCCTTGCCGCTGTTGCCTTGCCGCTGCTGCCTTGTTGCTGCTGTCTTGCTTCTGCTCCTGCCTTGCTGGTGCTGCCTTGCGCTGCTGCCTTGCTGATGCTGCCTTGCCGCTGCTGTCTTGCTTCTGCTGCTGCCTTGCCGTTGCTGCCTTACCGCGGCTGCTTGCGGATGCCGCCTTGCCGCTGCTATCGTGCCGCTGCCGCCTTGCCACTGTTGTCTTGCTTCTGCTGCTGCCTTGCCGCTGCTGCCTTGTTGCTGGTGGCTTGCTTCTGCTGCAGCCTTGCTGGTGCTGCCTTGCTGATGCCGCCTTGCTGCTGCCATCGCGATGCTGCCGCCTTGCCGCTGTTGCCTTGCTGCAACTGCCTTGCTGCTGCTGCCTTGCTGCGGCTGCCTTGCTGCGGCTGCTGCCTTGCTGCGGCTGCTGCCTTGCTGCGGCTGCCTTGCTGCGGCTGCTGCCTTGCTGCTGCTGCCTTGCCTTGCTGCGGCTGCTGCCTTGCTGCGGCTGCCTTCCTGCTGCTGTCTTGCTTCTACTGCTGCTGCCTTGCTGCTGCTGCCTTGCCGCTGCTGCCTTCCTGCTGCTGTCTTGCTTCTACTGCTGCCTGCCTTGCTGCTGCTGCCTTGCTGCTGCTGCTGCTTTCTTGCTGACCGATTTTACGCCTGGGAAGAGTAGGTGCGCAGCTCGGAGGCCAGATACGAAGTTAGGGGCTTTCACCCACAGCAAAGGAACTGCTTGCCTTGGCCGCGTTTCGAAAAACACGTTTCCAGGGGACACCACGAGGAGGTGGCAAGTCAGATTTTGTCCCCCAACCCCAAGACCACCCATTGAGAATTCCTTTTTTTTTTGGAAGAATCGTACGGGGGCCTTCGAGGCAAACTGGGAAAAATGGGCAAGACAAGCAAGTTCCAAAAGGGGAAGTTCAAATACTTCGTTTGTGGGCCGACACTCGGGTATTCTCCGGTGTCTTTTCGATTGGTGTGACTCAGTCCCTCCTGCTGCAAATTTTGTGAAATGCAGGAGTGGACTTGTCACAGCCAACCGCACAGACAGCCTTGATTTTTTTTTAAACACCAGGCCGTACAGTTTGCCAGACAAGAAACCTGGTGCCTGACCTGGTGGGTTCTCCGGGTTCACTTCTTCACAACGAAAAACGGCACAACCACGAACACAGACAGGCGCGGTTTGAACCCGCACCAGTTGCACACTGCAACCGGCGCCTGCCCCACGGCACTGGGGACTCAGAAAAACGAAAGGAGAGTCGGCTAAGGGCCTGGAAAGGCCGCGGCTCAGCCACAAGCCGCCACCTGTCACTCAGACTGGGGCCAACTAATTCAAAAAACCGGGGGCACATTGGTAACCATCCCGATTTTACCCCGCCTTCACGATGAGAGGGCCACAAGGGAGTCAAACTTGGCAAGGCTCACCTGGAAGGTGCCTCTTTGCACCGCCCCCCCCGTTCCTGCTGGGCAGCTTGGGGCAGGATCTTTTACGCCCGGGAAGGGTAGGTGCGCAGCTCGGACGCCAGATACGAAGTAAGGGGCTTTCACCCACAGCAAAGGTACTGCTTGCCTTGGCCGCGTTTCGAAAAACACGTTTCCAGGGGACACCGCGAGGAGGTGGCAAGTCAGATTTTGTCCCCCAACACTGTTCGCATGAGCTCCGAATTCCTGTGAGACACCGAAAACGTGATAGGCAACTGTTGCATGTCGAAATGGGGGGGGCACGTTCTCCCGAAGTTGCGACCCTTGAAAGAACGTCGTTCGTAGGAGCTTCGAATTCCTGTGACGGTTTCGTTGGATGCATCGGTCAAAATATCAACAAAAATATGTACCCATAGCTCTGTCAGAACCTTATCGCTGACTCGTAACTTCACATACCTTGACTGCTTCCACACGAACTCTCGAACACCAGATTTTTCAAGCACAACTCCGACCCGAACCATCTTGTGAATTTCTTTTCTTCTTCTAGTTCCTGTTTGCGTTGTGTGTGCTGAATCCTGTTTTCTTTCGAGTCGGCCTCTTCACACAAGAGGCCGAACCTGGACAAGAAGGCCCACATCGAAGCACTAAGAATCCATCAAATGCACGAGGGGGCCCGCAGGGCCACCGAGTGCGGGTTTGCGGGTTTGCGGGGGGGCACTGGGAACCCCTTCTTTCTCTCTCTTTTTTTTTTTTTTTTTTTCAACTGGGAGCATCGTACGGGAAACAAATGGGGCTAGGGGTGTGTTGGGCTAGTTCCTTTTCAATTTTCTCGTGGGATACGAGAAGAACCCTCTTCCTCCGCGTCCACCCGCGGGGAAGATCTTACACCCAAAGAGAAGTTCCTTCACCAAGCGGCCATGTCATTTTGCGAATCGGCGCTTGGAGTGAAGGAAAGTCTCTTGGGAGCAAGTCTCCTGGGAATAAAAATGCACCGCCGTACTGTTTCCAGACGTGTACCTGGTGCCTGGTCGGTGTTCTCCGTGTGATTCTTTTTCTTCACAAACAACGAAAGGCACAACCACACCACTGGCAGGCGCAGTTTTTGACCGCACCGGTTCACATTGAACCGGCGCCTGCCACACGGCACTGGGGAACCCCTTCTTTTTTCTTTCTGGGGGTTCAGCTGGGAGCCTGGAAAGGCCGCCGCTTCGCCACAAGCAACCCTTTCTTGCACAGACGCAGGGAATTCCACTACTTTGGCCCCGCAAGAAAAGCCAAGCACCAAAGCAACCTCGCCTTCGCAGCAAGAAAGACCCACCGGGGAGTCCAGCCTTCCGGAAACGGAAACGGTTTGTCAAGCCGCTTCTGCCTTCGAGCCTTCGATATTCAACCTCTCCGCCCCACAAGGGGGCAGAACCAGCCTTCGGGTGAGGAAACGGTTTGTCAAGCCGCTTCTGCCTTCGAGCCTTCGATCTTCAACCTCTCCGCCCCACAAGGGGGCAGAACCAGCCTTCGGGTGAGGAAACGGTTTGTCAAGCCGCTTCTGCCTTCGAGCCTTCGATCTTCAACCTTTCCGCCCCACGAGGGAGCAGAGAGGTACTGCTTGCCTTGGCCGCGTTTCGAAAAACACGTTTCCAGGGGACACCGCGAGGAGGTGGCAAGTCAGATTTTGTCCCACTTTGGCCCCGCAAGAAAAGCCAAGCACCAAACCCAAATCCAAATGCAAAATACGTGGTCGGATGCTCGTTTAGGCTGAAATAATGGCTGCAGAATGCAAAAACAAGACAGAGTCACCTCCCACAAGGCAATTCCTTAAGGAAAACATCAGAAAACCCAGAGGGGGCGTCACCAAAAATCCAAAACTCGAAACCTACCACTCAGGTGCTCATAAAATGCTCCGAAACAGCGAAAAACGTGATCAGACGCTTGTTTAAGCTGAAATAATGGCTGCAGAACACGAAAACAAGTCCAAAACACCCCCACAAGCCAATTCCTAGGCAATTCCTTAAGTAAATTCATCAAAAACCCAAACTACAGCCACAAAAAGCAGCCCGACTAGGACACAACCGCAAACGGAACCCAAAAACAATCGGAAACCCCAGGAAAGTTTGATCCACACCGGTGTGGGTTCATAAAACGCCTGCAAAATGTGTCGCCAATCCGCCGGGACCCTGAAAGGACCCTGAAAGGACCCTGAAACCAACCACTGCAGTCAAGGACCTTCGCTTGCAAAGACTGCTTTCATTGCAAGCTCCGATTTCCTTCTTAAGCGCTTCAAACAAACTTCGTCTGTGTTTTGATTTTCTGTTTATGCTTATTTGAATTCAAAGCTCCTATTCTGTCTGCTGCCTTCTGTAGGTGCTCTTCCTGCTGCTTAACCGCTGCTGTCTTGCTCTGGCTGCCTTGCTGCTGCTGCCTTGCTGCTGCTGCCTTGCTGCTGCTGCCTTGCCGCTGCTGCCTTGCTGCTGCCTTGCTGCTGCTGTCCTGCTGCTGCTCCTTCCTTGCCGTTGCTGCCTTGCCGCGGCTGCCTTGCCGCGGCTGCCTTGCCGCGGCTGCCTTGCTGCTGCTGCTGCTGCCTTGCTGCTGCTGCCTTACCGCGGCTGCCTTGCTGATGCCGCCTTGCCGCTGCTATCGTACTGCTGCCGCCTTGCCGCTGTTGCCTTGCCGATGCTGTCTTGCTGCTGGTGTCTTGCTGCTGCTGTCTTGCTTCTGCTGCTGCCTTGCCGCTGCTGCCTTGTTGCTGCTGTCTTGCTTCTGCTCCTGCCTTGCTGGTGCTGCCTTGCCGCTGCTGCCTTGCTGATACTGCCTTGCCGCTGCTGTCTTGCTTCTGCTGCTGCCTTGCTGTTGCTGCCTTACCGCGGCTGCCTTAAGGATGCCGCCTTGCCGCTGCTATCGTGCCGCTGCCGCCTTGCCACTGTTGTCTTGCTTCTGCTGCTGCCTTGCCGCTGCTGCCTTGTTGCTGCTGTCTTGCTTCTGCTCCTGCCTTGCCGTTGCTGCCTTACCGCGGCTGCCTTGCGGATGCCGCCTTGCCGCTGCTATCGTGCCGCTGCCGCCTTGCCACTGTTGTCTTGCTTCTGCTGCTGCCTTGCCGCTGCTGCCTTGTTGCTGGTGGCTTGCTTCTGCTGCAGCCTTGCTGGTGCTGCCTTGCTGCTGCTGCCTTGCTGATGCCGCCTTGCCGCTGCTGCTGCCTTGCTGATGCCGCCTTGCTGCTGCCATCGCGATGCTGCCGCCTTGCCGCTGTTGCCTTGCTGCTGCTGCCTTGCTGCTGCTGCCTTGCTGCGGCTGCCTTGCTGCGGCTGCTGCCTTGCTGCGGCTGCCTTGCTGCGGCTGCTGCCTTGCTGCTGCTGCCTTGCTGCGGCTGCCTTGCTGCGGCTGCCTTGCTGCGGCTGCTGCCTTGCTGCTGCTGCCTTGCTGCGGCTGCTGCCTTGCTGCTGCTGCCTTGCTGCGGCTGCCTTGCTGCGGCTGCTGCCTTGCTGCGGCTGCCTTCCAGATGCCGCCTTGTGGACGTGGTTTCAGGTGGCAAATTTGCAGTACAATTTCAAGGAAAAGGAAAAGCCGAAATAAATCTCCTCTTCACATGACGCCTTTGTGCTGCCTGCTGAGGGTGAAGAAGGCGGCTTGAGGTTCATTTCGAGCGGAGGCTTCCAAGCAATAACTCTGAAAACCATGAGCGGCATCTTGATTGCCCGCAGCAGCACCCTCCACGTTTCGAGTGATGCTCTGGTGTTGGCTGACGGAGGTCCTAGATGTGAACTTCCGAGAGGTGGTCGAGCGCTGAGTGCCAACTGGTGCACCTTGGGCGAAGACGATGTCATGAACGTCAAAAAAGGGAGAGATAGGGAGAGAGAGAGAGAGAGAGAACACATAAAACAAGTCAAAGGGTGCGCCTTAGCAGTCCCAGGGCCTCTCCCCTCCCACCAATATGTGTTCTCGCTGTCATCGCTACCGCTGACATTTCCGAGAGAGAGAGAGAGACAGACAAGTTAGAGTGCAGGGACCATCTCTCCGGGGAGTTTCCGGTCGCCCCACTACTACAAAATGTTTTGCAACAAGAATTTGAGGCGCTACTACGCTTGCCCGCAGCGAACACTTCAGTTGATGATGAAGTGCACGCGATGCACAGTCTCAAGGAGAAGGAAAAGCCTTCCGGAAGAAGTCTCCTCATCACATGACACCTTTGTGCTGCCTGTGTATGGCGTGGAGGCGGGCGGCGTAGTAAGGAATGAACCTCAAAAAAGTTCATTTCGAGGTGAGGTGTGCTGCCTGTGTAAGAGGCGGGCGACGTAGGAATGCACCTCAGGCGCCAATCGCTCCTTCCACCCCCCACGCAACCAACAAACCACACAGACAGCGTGGACAACGGCTGCGCCAGGCCTGCACGCAAGATGTGGTCATGCAGCGGCTGCGGGGCAGCCGCAGCCAAGCCCCAACACGCCGCGCAACACGCGGCATCGTGTCAAAAAGATAGCGGCGGCTACATCGTGGGCCTGACGTCGCAGGGTGGTTAACTAAGTAAGATGCACATTACATTATGCTAGCCCTCATGAGAAGCGACCGGTCAGACAGTACATGGTGGCAGCTGTATTGGCGAAGAGTGCGATTCAGAAGACTGTGAAAACACTCTGCTCCTCGAGCTGCTGCTCATCTTGCTCCGGCTCGTCTTCCTTCTCCCCCTCTTGCTGTAGCTCTTCCTCCTGCTTCTGCTCCTCTACCTGCTGCCCTTCTAGCAGTTCTATCATCTAGCTGCTGCTCCTCTTGCTTCTTCCTCTTGCTGCTCCTCCTCTATCTACTGCCCCTCTAGCTTCTGCCCATCTTGCTGCAGCTCTTCCTCCTGATTCTGCTCCTCTATCTGCTGCCCCTCTAGCTGCTTTATCTTCTAGCTGCTGCTCCTCCTGTCTGCTGCTCATCACGCTACAGCTCGATAGCAAGACCTCAAATTCCCAAAGAGTCGCGTCTGAATGATAAAGAGCGACACAAGAACGACTGCAAATTGGCCGATAATCAAACAGCGGCGCGAGAACGACTGCAACTGTGGGCGGCAATGACAGATGACAGATGGACGGAGCTAGACCACAAAATGTCCAAAGAGCCATGCCCGAATGGGGCAACTGGCTGGAGATCGCCCAGGAAGGACAGCCAATGACCAACGAGCGGTACCAGAATGACAGTGAACGGCCATAGAGCGGTACCAGAACACCTGTGCCAGAATGCCAGCAAATGGCCAAGAAGCGGCGCCAGAACGACTCCCAATGACCAAAGAATGCCGCTAGAACGACTACAAATGCCCATAGAGCCTGAATGACGGCGGTCGGCCAAAGAGCGGCGATACAACGACTGCAAATGTCCAAAGAACGGCGCTTGAACGACTGCAAATTGCCCAAGAGCAGCGCCAGCATGACTGAAAAGGGCCAAACCGCGGCGCGAGAACGACTGCAACAGGCTGGAGACCGCCCAAGAATGACAGCCAGTGACCAAAGAGCGGCACCAGAATGACAGTGAACAGCCACAGAGTGGTACGAGAACGACTGCAAATGTCTAAATCACCTTGCTTGAGGGACGGCAAATGACCGCAGAACGGTGCCAGACTGACAGCCAATGACCAGCAAGCGGCACCAGAATGACTGCCGACGACCAAAGAACGGAGCTAGAATGACCACAAATGCCCAAAGAGCCGCGCCTGAATGACAGCGAACCGCCAAAGAGCGGTACTAGAGCGACTGCAAATGTCCAAAGCACCTTTGTTTGAAGGACGGCAAATGACTGCAGAACGGTGCCAGATTGACAGCCAATGGCCAAGGATTGGCACCAGAACGACTGCCAATCGCCAGAGATCGTCCCAAGAATGACAGCCAATGAATGACCAGCAAGCGGCACCAGAATTAACGAACAGCGTGACACGTGAATGGTATCGTTTGGCTGAACAGGAAACTGTCCAAACCTGTCAAAGAATCCTGATCAATCATCAGGCAAAGACAGTTGGATAAACAACAAAGACTGCCTGCGTCGGCCGCGCTTGCAGCGCGTTTCCGAGGAACACCACGAGGAGGTGCAGGTCAGATTTTTGTCCCTCATGTCAAAAACAAGCAATGAGCCATCGTCTGGACTTCGAAGCGGAGGATGATGAGGAATATCCTTTGTGTGACTCTTGATCCCTTTGAAGAGTTTCCTGCAGTTCACAGGGCCACCTTGCCAAAGGAGCTCTCAACAATGCGATGAGTGCCCCTGATGTCGAAATGGGGAAGAAGTTCCGATCTTCGAAAGAACGTCGTTCGTCTGTACTTCGAATTCCTGTGAGGGTTTCTTCAGATGCATCGGTCAAAACCATCATCAAATTGAGCACGCACACCGCTCTCTGCACTTGTTCACTTAATCGCAAAAAAAAAAATGGCATACTTCATTGTTTCCGGTGGGCGCCAAAACAACCGGCATTGAACCTCGTCACCCCGCCATCTTTTATTTTGGTGTCATGTTCTTCCGGTTGTTTTTATTACCTTTTTTTTCGTTTCAATTTGATTGGTTTCAACTTCTTCTTGCTCGAGTCGGGTCTCCCATAGATGAGAGGCCCCCTTTCCTGGACAAGACGGCCGCCTTCAAAGGTTCGGGATTCACGTGGGGCCCGCTAGGGCCACCGAGTGCGGGTTTGCGGGCTAAAGGTCAGTCCCTTCAGAAAAGTTGGCCCACATCAAAGCTTCTAAAGGTCAGTCCCTTCACAAAAGTTGGCCCACATCAAGGATTCTAAAGGTCACTCACTCCCTTCAGAAAAGTTGGCCCACATCAAGGCTTCTAAAGGTCAGTCCCTTCAGAAAAGTTGGACAGATGGAACACTATGCAACTGCTGCCCAAAGTGTCGGAGGTATTTTTTGTCAACCTGGGGAAACGAAAGAAAATAAAATGCGAGAATAGGAGAAAGAATTAAGGCAACCGCGAGCTGTTTGTAGGTGGAGACTACCCTCGAGCGGTCCAAGTCAGTCGGGAGGAAATTGTAACGCACTATGCGCAGATGAGAGATGGGTGAACCAACACATGTTTGAAGCACAGGCTGAAATACACCAGCATTCGTCGGAATCTGTCCTATTGCACGCATGGAATTGGTTAATACCTACAGTCGGTACTCGGCAGGACTGCATCGCAATGTCAGTCGTTTCAAGCTGGGACACATATTCAAAGACACGGCTCAATAAGAGCTGATTCGGCAAAGAAAAGTTCGACTGCACAAGCTGTGACCACCATTTGTTGTCTACATCGTGAGAGCAACATCCAGGTTCGGCGAATAGCTGATGTGAGCCACTCCACCCCTATCTCCTGGAAGTGCATCGAACTGCCCGCTGGTGTCTGTCACAGGTAAAAGTAGTGCTGGTTGGATGCGGGCAACTGCACCTTCGTACCACCGACACCCTCTGGGTGCTTCCAGGTAACATCAGAAAGTCTGAAAACATGATACCTAATCTAAAGCCCGCACCCGCAAACCCACCCAGAGTGGGGATGACCAAATCACATACAGCCAAGTTGTGGGACGGAGGCGGGATGTGTAAACGAAAGGGACGAATCAGAGGAACCCTCGTCATATTCGGTGGTGATGCCGAGTGTGCGAGCGGATCCGAAGGCAGCCTCAGTATGCCAAGATAGTCGAAGTGGATCGCACAACCTGCCAGCAGTGTTGTATGAACACATGATACTGCCCCAAGGGGGAGCCGGGGCAACATCGAGGTGCATACACTCTCAAGGTCAGCCCCCCCCCTGGAGACATTACACCCCGACGACAGATCAACCTCAGCAACTCCACAGAAGTCAACACGGCCATCGCCCAAGCGCCGTAAGGAAGCAACTACCGACGTGCAACCGTCAAACAGCCGAAGGAGAAGCGAAGGACCAAACGCGCGCCTGAACGCGACGATCAAGACGAGCGGAAGAGGCGAACATAATACCTCACGTGTGAGGAGACAACCGTGACGCCGGCGATGCAGATTATCGTCACCGATTCTTTGCATTCTAACCTCATCTGATCCAATTATTACAGTCTCTCAGCAGTTTATCGGTCGGGGACCGGCTCATGATGTTACTGTACCACGTTTTCGGTGGCTGCAACTGCCAGACCTGAAAAGTCGAGGCACGCATTCAACGCCAGGTTCGAATACCCACTGTTGCAACGAGACCCTGGTACCGACTTCAGCTTAGAAGCTGGAGCCAATGATCAGAAACAAGGAACTTGAACGGTTCAGACTTACTTTGCAGCAACCATTGCCTGTCAGCAAGGCAAGTCGCAGCAAGAGTAACAGTGATCACACAATGCAGTTTAGGCCGTCCTGCTAAGACGGAGGTTCAAACGAATTTCACAGGATGCATCATCCTGTGTAATGTGTACCAGATCGCTTTCTAAAGGGGCCACCTCGTGCCGCCATTCTGCGAAGCCAGGTATTGCGCTCATGGCAGGCAAAGCACCCTTCCCGGACACGCGCAGTCCAACACCAAGGCACGTGTTCAGTGGCAAAGGCTCGAGTGCTGCGGCCGTTGCTGTGATGTCGTCGATGAGGGCTCGGATGCTGGGAGCGACTTCCTTCTTTTTCGTGATCCGTTTCTTGCAGAAAAAGTTGACATCGTAAGCTTCAAGCATCAACCAGTCGTTGTCACGACCCATATCATAAATACAGAGCTCAAGTTTGTCAATCTTGCCTTGTTTAGCTAGGGGCATGACACCAATCTCAAGCAGATCGATCACAAAGCTGCCGCTTTGGGTCTTTTCATTCAGCAGAGGCACCGCTATGCCGTTCACATTTCCAATGAAAAAGCTATCGGCAGGGAGGGCTCCCCTGAAAAACAGGAGAGCACTGACTGCAATGCGGGCACTAGTGCGTGTAAACCTGCCTCTCTCGGTCGGTGAGAGCACTGCGAAGTTCGATGCGGTGCCGAGCATTGTTTGACCCTTTGTACTCACCCTGTTCTGTTGGTGTGCTTGTGATGCTGGGGAGCTTCTCTGAAAGCACATGGATGCTTGAGCAGTTCCCGACCTGCATTCTGTGTACACCACAAATACCTTCTTCTTACAGACACGAGCTGTCGCCACCGTCACAGACGTTTCCCCCAAATAGCTCGGACCGATGGAAGCCTCGAAATCTAAGAAGAGTACGATGTCTTGCAACATGATGCCACTGCACCTCGCTTCATCTCTCGACTACCTCGCTTCATCTCTCGAGTACCTCGCTTCATCTCTCGAGTACCTCGCTTCATCTCTCGAGTACCTCGCTTCATCTCTCGAGTACCTCGCTTCATCTCTCGAGTACCTCGCTTCATCTCTCGAGTACCTCGCTTCATCTCTCGAGTACCTCGCTTCATCTCTCGAGTACCTCGCTTCATCTCTCGAGTACCTCGCTTCATCTCTCGAGTACCTCGCTTCATCTCTCGAGTACCTCGCTTCGTCTCGAGACCGTAGGTCGGATGTGAGAGTGCTACTGCCTTTCGCTGCACCTCTAAAGCTGAGCTCCGTAGTCTGTGTATCGCATGGAGAGCAAATGGGGAGAATTGTTTATTCAAAAAGCCGCACCAACCTGACACAGAACATTTCATTTTCGTCAGTGTCTCTAACATTCTCGACGTAGCTGCTTTGACTCCGAATGGAAGGGAAGAAATGTTGCAGGGGAGAGGGGCGAATACAACACAATCTGATTTGTTCTTCGCTTACCACCATCTGTTGTTTTTTCACTCAGGACCTTTTTTCCTCTTGTGTTCGTGTTTCTTGTCGTGGAGGTAGACCCGCATACGACCTCACGTCTGTGCAACACGTGTTCGGTAGTTACACTCGGGATCTCTTCGGTTCTTTGTCTGGCAGCTTCGTCGAGCAATTCCTTCCATAACTGACAGGGTAAAAAATAAAAAGAAAGGGGGAAAAGTGCGGTGTACGTCCGAAGAATAAACGCAAGGTCAAAACATCAGTCAGCGCATCAGTGTCGAGGCGTTTTTTGCGACGTGAAGGTACAGACGCCTCACAGAAAACAGCTAAGGTTTTTTGGGAACCACATGTGAGGAAAGCACGGGAAACCGAAGAGGTTTCGCTATCGAGCGCGAGCCCTTACAAAAACTCCTCGTTCAGAGCGAAACAGGAAACATAGATACAAACTCGTGCCGGCTAAATCCGCTAGGAAACGAAACAAGTGACGACTTCGCACGATACGTTTACAGAGTCTAAGAACGTGTTTTGCACGCTCCGGCACTACTGAAGGGTCAACAGCGCCCACTTCTTAGAGCTATGGACTAGGGACAGTCTCAACAAGAAAAGGCTAATGAGCCGACGTTTACCGCAGTCCAAAACACACGCAAAGGATGAGTGCACACAATTAAACCACACAGCTTAAACAGTGGTCAAACAAAAGAGCGAAGCGAACGCGAAAGAGAGTTGAAGTATGGAGAAAACTTCTTTCGTGGGATCCTCCAATTCTGACAGCAATTCTGGCAGGAGATCAGGTTGACACGGCTTCCTGACGTGATACAGTGCCATTATTGGAAGCTTCTTCAGTGGTCACACCAGATAACACAACACATTCAGACCAGACACGCCGAAGCTTCATGTTGTGAGCACGACCCGAAACTCTCAAGGTATGCGAGGTTGAAGGTGGCGGGTTTGCAGCCATCTTGGGTGCCGCAGTACAGGTTGTGGACATTGCAGTAATTCGTGCTTGCATCCAAGAGGCTGCTCACCTGCGACTCCGAGCAAGATCTGATGATAGTATTGAGACCATCCTCGATGAGTTGGATGATCCAAAGGTCGACATAGTACGGGGCCAAACCGGTGGTGCGGTTTCCGTAGAAAGTCATGTTAGTCTCGTCGAAGCGCATCAGAGCATATGTGCCATTGTTGTGTGGGTCGACAACTGTCAAGCGCTTCTGAATCTCTGTGGCAACTGTCGTGCGGTCCATGTTATCCGTTGTTACCGCCGAGACCTGGCAGTGGGCGTGAATCGGTGCAGGCGAACCTGGGCAAAGGTAATCGGCACGAAGTGCCTCGACGGCTAGGAGCAGGACAAACACCGGACGAAACATATTTATTCAAATTCACCCCTTGTGTGCAGTGTGTTGTCCTGTGTTTGAGGTGTGGGGGTGCCCACCCTGGTCCCCGATGAGTAGGAGCAAACATGGAGACCGCTACAGTAGTCCTGCACGAGAGCCTCGTGTGGGCAGGTCGCTTTGAGAACCCTGGAATCCGGCATGTGTGCCGTTTACGGGATACAGTCGGGGGGGGGGGCTTTCAAGCAATTGGGAAAACACGCTCTTCCCCCGGGGTGCGTGTGGTTCCTATGCATGACACAGGGCCCATCTGGAGAAATCCCTTTGCGAGTCTGCAGGAAACATGTTCGCTCAGGCCGGCGTTCGTGCAATCCGAACCTTTTTGCCCAGTCTGGCCTTTGCCTGCCCCCCTTTCTGGTGCTCAATTCGGCGCTTGTGCAATGCTGATGTGTGATGGCAAGTTCGAGGGTCCGTACCCGGGGGGAGGGCCCCCGGACCGAGCCTGATACTAAGTTCAGCGTGGGATACGACAACTTTGGGAACCTGGAAAAAAGGGTCGCGCAGGACTTGACCGGCTTTCAATATTCAATAAACCTCACCGGCGGGATCCGAACAGCAGGAACGTCAAACACTGACGACTGCGCCAAAAACTACTTCCGGTCGGTTCTGTATGGTGGAACGTTTACTGCAGCCAGACCACCGGTAGGCACAGGGGTTCCTTGTTCCCGCTGATTACTTCGTTGTTTGCTCGGTCCTCCTACTGATGTTTTTCACCAGGAAGCCGCAGCAAAGTGGCGCGATCGGCAGCGACCAGTCCGCGGAGGGCCAGTCGGCAGACGAAGGGCGGCGGGGACACCGAGCCCGGGGAGCAGCACGTAGGCCCCCATCGAGCATCCCCGCAAACCCACATACCCGCAAACCCGAGAGGCTGCGTGAGGCGATGGGTTCGCTCATGCATTCAGGGTTTGAACTGGTAAACTCCAGAATCGCTTGAGGGGACCCGCTCAAAGGGTTTGCGCAACAATTGGTCTGCTGCTGGCTGTCTTGGACAACGGGCAGAACAGGCAAAACGGGTCCTTCCTGTACAACAACAGGGAGGAGCGGAAGTTAGTGACCGCGTCTGCCCTTCCTCTGGTTTGGCATTTGGATGAAGCTGACAGAGCAAACACACAGCCACTGCAGCAACTGACATTGACACTAAGTCGTCATCGATCTTCATCTCGCCTAACACGTTACATGACCGATGATGCGGGCTAGCCGACGCGGGCTGCAAACAATTCGATTCTCGGTCCCAAGCTTCGGGATCATTTTTTTCTTTTTAGACCATTACCAATCCGCTGCTGAGGATGACCTCGAGATCGAGTACCCGAGGTTGGGTCGGTATACCCACCCATCTCAGCAGCTCCTGAGGACGGTATAGACTATTTAGTATTTTCCATACCACCTACGTTCACTTACACGTCTCATTACCGAGGTCCCATTGGTCTTCTTCGTAGCAGACGCGGTCCCGCACCTTTCTGGCTGGATAGCAAGGCCAAAATGACTGTACAAGCCACACAAACGAACAGACGAATACAGTGCAATCAAACGACCGAGATGACTGACAATGAGCCCCACAACTAACCTAGAGCGATTATACCCGTCGGTCTGAAGGTAGTGTCAGTCAGGGGAAAACGAGCACGTTGGCGGCATCGGCGGGTGATAGAAGTGCCCGGCTCTTCTTCGTTGGCTGTGCTGCCCGGGTCTATTAGGCATGAGACTCTTGAGCAGACCTCACGATGGAATTGCTGTTGAAGGCCAATCATAGGTGTCAGCAAAGTCTGCTGGGTCACAGGCGACTGGTGTTTCCATTGTGAACCTGTACTGGCAAAGTTCCGTCTCGATTAATCCTGTGAGTTTTGTCGCGGGGCCACATCTCAGCAGCACGGTACTGCCTCTCTCCCTCTGTTGCGGGCACCTGTCTGATGCACCGCTGCCATAGACAAGCTCATGAGTACCGTCCGCCAGTACTCTGGTTTCCTGCCATTTGCCAAGCGAGACGGACGATCCCTGCCGAATCGTCTCAAATGGGCAGACAGTGTATGAGTGTTCGGACGTCTGCTGCTCGTAGCATGAACCGGCAAGCGCCAGGAATACACTGCCTGGCCCGTAGTTTTTACTGGATCCGGAAGTACGGATTCGATCGGCCAAGTCGGCCTCGGTGTTAAGGTGTGCAAGTTCCTCGTCCAGCTTGCGCTGCAAGGTCAGCAGATCCTGCAACTGCGCTTCGGACGAAGAGTGTTCACGAACAAAATTCTCACTGCACGGATAGGCGAGGCCACTGCCAGTTGGCGCATAGACATCGTTCGAGACAAACAAGTCAAGAATCAAAGCCTGCAGCTGGGCCGCTGTTAGCGCAGTAAGGTGGGCACTCTCAGTTATAGCCGAAGCATCTCGCTTCCGAGCTGCGGCAAACAACCTTTCGTCTGTGGTGCATTCTGCGCCGGACAAGCAAGGTTCCAACTCCAATTCTTCCGGTGTCTCTTGGGCTATTTCGACCAGCTCTTGATCGTCACTGTCATCGTAGTGCATGTCGGAGTCATCGGACAGTTTCCAATCGTCGCTATCATCATCGTAGAAGTCGGAATCGTAAGAGTCCGTGTACCCATCATAATCACCCCCGAGGTCAAGGTATGTGTCGTCGAACTCTGTTTCGGTATCAAAGTCATCATCGATGCGATCTATGGGATCTCGCCAGTCGGCATACAGAGTCTCGCGCATTGGGTGTTTCCGGATGAGCTCTTCTGCTGCGGACTCTCGTATTTTCGCCGAAGCTTGACGTGTGACGATGCTGACAAGCTCCGCCGCAAGCTCGCCATGCGAGTCGTGGAAACCGCCCACGAGCTGCTGAAGGTGCTCCGCCTTGCGCTCCTTGCACCGCTGTCCGTTTGCATCGTTTGCTGTGCGCTTCTTGTCTTCGAGATCGTCGCTCTCTACGCTGACTCTAGATAGCTCGCTCGAGCGATCCACAATTTGAAGCTTCAACCTGCTCACAGCTTGCGGTGTCACCATCTCCGCAGCTTCAGCCGCAGCTTTGGCAAGCATCGCAAATGCACTTTGCAGTGCTTCCCTCTGTTCTCGCAAGTCTTGCCTCGCCTGTTCCACTTCGCGGGTGCACGAATCACTGCAGCGGGTAAGATGTGTGCCTGACAAAAGCTCGTCCGACCCGTCGCAGCAGTCGCAGTATCCGTCATGGACGGAATGTCGCCGCACGTAGACGACCGGGCCCTTTGGCAACTGCTTGCCACGAGCGAAGAACGGAACAGCCCACGCACACAAGAAGTACTGCGCGTCCCTCTCGCGGCCACTGCACGCGGCTGTTCCGCTTTCGTCGCCGCCGTGTCGGCAGTCACAGTAGTCATCGTTGACGCGCGAGAGCGGAATTTTCTGTGCCTGAGTGTCCGAACTAAGGGAGCCGACAGCAGCAACCAGTGAACTCCACGTCGAGGTAGCCGCCACTTGCCCGGGTTCTGGACACTCGAAGTAAGACACGCCACCAGAGTGCGACACCCGGTTCTCGAAAGGGCCCGCACGAAGATCCCAACCCACTTCGTGCACAGCAGATGCAGAGGCGAAAAGAAGGAAACAAAACATTACTTCTGGCCCTCCCTGCCCCCTAGACTCTGCGCATCGCAAGAAAAAAACACCTGCTTGTGAAGACTGCTCCCGTCCCAAAGCTAGTTAATGTGCAGTTTGTTTAAGTAAATCTGTTTAGCCCCCAACCCTCGGCCAGTCACTCGATAAGATCAATTGCGGGTTGTCGAGACTAGCTTTAGTAAACTGAGAGAAACATCCGACTTCGTGTGTTGATCAGCTTTGAGTTCTTGTGCATGTTGACGACCTGGCAGTTCAGTTAAGCCTGTACCTGATACGCTGCATTATTTGATAGCGCAGGACTCTATAGCGGTCCCAGAACTGGGGTGTTGGAGGTTTTGGGTTCTTGCACACGTTGCTCTAACATTTCGTGAAATCCGGGCGTGACTCGCTTAGACAGGGCACATGCATTTCATTATCTCAAGCTTTCTCAGCCCGATCTGACTGAATTTCGATCTGCACTCTCCAGTGCAGTCCAGCAAATACGAAGACCCCGCTGCTGAGACACAAATTCTTGCGGGTAAGACAGCTGGAATGGAGCAAAGCCTAGCAAGATAACAATCGTGCCAAGTGAGTCGATGCCGGCTACGGAGTAAGATGAGCAGTCGACACGACTTAAAAAACGGGAGAAGAAACGTGGGTTTGGTTGAAGCCTATTCCATGCCATTGGGACGGCGTGAAGCCACACAATGCAGACGATTGCTACACGGCAGGAATTGTCTTTAGAACTAAAGTTCGCTCTTTTTGTGGAGGGAGGCACCACGATGTACCGCTATTCGAATTGGACTCTTCTTCTGTTTCGGGCTTCACAACAGTGTGCGTCAACACGACAAAAGACGTGGGTCTGAAAGGAAGTTGAAGTATGGCTAAAGATAAAGTGGTGTCACCTGAGGGGGTAATCTCAGGGCCGCCCACGTGATAAGCCGTTAAGCATTGAGTTCTTTTAAGTACATGAACCACACGGATTAACATGCACTGCCTTGAAAGTCAGGTTATCGGATGACGTCGTCACCTGCCATCGCGTCGTCAAGGTCGAGCATTTGTGGAGCTAGCGGGGTTTGGCTTTCTTGCGATTCCAGAGACTGAGTCGGCGAGTACGAGGGCGGGCACGTGTGCCCGTTTTTGACTTTCGAGGGCATTGGCGTGCCCGTGGTCCCCGGTCGTTTCTGAGAGCTGCTTGCCCTCGGAACCTTCTTCTTCCTTCGATGCACCCCTGACTCGGGGGTGGTCGCCTTCGTCTTCTTCCGCTTGCGGCCGGCGATCGGGCCTTCCTTCGGGGTGCCAAGCACCCTCTTCTTCAGCGCTGGTCGTTCGCTGGTTCCTGGCGTTGGTGGCGGCCTCTTGGTCGCCCGTCCGGTTGCCGCCGTCTCCTTTTTCGTTGCCGCGAGCGGCCTGGGTGGGTGAGGAGGGCCTCTTCTTCTTGTTGCGTCCGGGGGTTGACTGGACGTTCGGCTTGTTGGGCTGGTGGTGGCCGCGGCTGCAACATGCCGCCGGTCGCCTCTGCGTCAGCGTAGGGAGCCTTTTGCACTCTTGGCAGGTCCCTCTGCCATGCGTGCGGCAGGCATGATGCCCGCTGCGGCAACACGCCGCCGCCGTCTTGCACTCGCCGCACTTCGTCGTGCTGTGCTCTGTGCACACCGCGATCGGCTGCCCATCGTTCGCGTGGTGATGGTGCCGGCAGCACATCTCTACCGTGGGAACGTCCCTTCGGACGAGTGCTCTGCACGCCTCACACTTCCCTTTGTGATGGGTCGCGCACGTGACGAGTGCCTTCTCTATACCGACACCCGGCATATGCACGGGGTCTGGGTGCAGTTGTGGTGGGGCAGGCAGGGCCCACCTCGCCGCTCTCCCGATCGTCCAGTCAGGGTACGTCGGGCACTGCGTCCCTACATCGCTTCCTTTCACTTGTTCCTCAAGTATCGTCCCCGTGTGTGCCTCGCGAAAGCGTGGCCTGGGCCGTATACCCGATATCCCCGTGATGCCCATGAACGACAGCGACGTCGTCGGGCACACCCTCTCTCCTCTCATGCAGCTTCCCAGCCCTTGCTGTGCCGCCAGCTTGTCCAACGCGCTCATCATGCAGCGCAGGACGTTTCCCCGTTCTCTCACCCCCTTCGGCGCATTCCCGTGCAGCGGCATGCTGAGGCCCGAGAAGAGTTCAAAGTCGATCGCAAGCTCCAGCATTGACGCCTGCCCGTTCTCGGTCCATTGCATGTCCGACAGCCACGCTACCAACGCATAAAACGTCGGTAGTCCCCAGGTCTTGTTCCGCTCCCACGTCCATGCCGTTAAGCAGCGGCTGCAGGCTTTTCCCGTGACACCTTTTCTATGTACGTTATAGAAAGAGTAGCGTTGGCACTCTTACAGGTTCGTTCCCTCGTAGCTCGCCGGGAACGGGCACTCCAGTGGAACTGGGTATGTTACCGTTTCAGGTTTGAAAAACAGTACCAACAACTTAAAATGCAGGGGGCACTCTCTCACGTTGAAACTGTGCCTGCGAAGTTGCAGCCTTCCGAAAGACATCCACTCAGAACACAGCCGCTTCGGCCTTGAACGTTCTCCACCTATGAGCTGCAGTCATCCACTTGTGCGAACTGAAAGATCGCGCCAACAACTTGCGGCATGACACACTCCTGAGTGGAACGCATCAGCAGTCTGTAGCTCAACCGTTGGTTGTCGCACTCCTTCGCGGGCCCTTATTCTGCTCTCACGTTCGCCCTCTGTTACCAGCACTAGAGGCGAGCCGCTAAGCTTCCGGACTTGTCACCCAATGTTTCTGTTATGAGTGCTCCAGTGCGCTCCCAGACTATTTTTCTTGACTTTTCATCTGTGGCCCGGTCGCTGGGAGTGCATTCCGTCATGCAGAATAAGTAAGCACCCGAGCGCTTGCCGTATTCGGGGCCGCAGGAGAGGAGGACGATGGGTCGAGTGCCCTTCTCAACGCTTTGAAAGAACAACTGAAACATCGTGCCGATGATTGGTTTGAACCACGCAGGGGGGTCTCGCGCTGCATCCGTGTTCACAGCACCTGGACACAGCGCGTGCACCGCAACACGAGGGGGTTGTCCTGGCGGAACGTCCTGATTCAGTCTGCGAGAGAGTTCGAGAAACACCATGTTGAGCAACAGCTTGCTGCGGCCATAGATCGGCAACGCCTCAAAATACGTGTACGGGGTGTACCGCTCGATGCAAGAAAAATCGACTTCAGCTGCACGGAGGTGAGATTGAGAGGAGACGAACACAATACGGGGCGGCTGACTTTCGTTGTCCTTTCGCGGCTGGATGACACCATCTTCAATCCAACGCTTTACGAGTAACCGGTTGGCCAAGACGTGAACTGCGAACATGATGTCAAATCCTTCTTTCGTCAACTTCGACTCGGGGGACATCAAACCTGCGTTGAGCACTGCGACGTCGAGACGAATGTTCCTCCGCTTCATCTCGTCGCAAACCATGTCCACTTGTTTCATCTCTGACAGATCGCAGCGTAGGTACACCACGGCAGCACCCACTTCCTTCTCAATCTCAGCAACTGCCTTCTCGTGGCCTTGCCGACAGATGACGATTAGATTTGCTCCCCTCTTTCCAAGATCCACAGCGACGCAGCGGCCAAGCCCAGTATTTGCCCCTGTGACAAGGCACGTCTTCCCGTCCATCCTAACATCGGCAGGCAGCGCTTTCAACCCACCTGACCACGGTAAGAACCCCTTCACAAAAGACCACTCACCCGGTCTCTCAGTCGTTGCATTCTCCACCATTTCTAACCCTTAGTGTGTATACCTGAGTGAGACGTGCGGCAGCAAAGCGGGCTTCCGAAGACTGTAGATGCTGGCACAGCTGACTCAGTCGGTGCATCTCCCCTCGTACACCGAGACAGATTGCAGGGTGCAAATAAGGTCCGCAGAGACTGACCCCGAGCCCAAAGGGTGTCAGTTTCGCTTGACAGCTCTTGCTGTTGTGCTAGCAGGTACCACTCGGAAGACAGCAGCAGCTGGCTCTGGTATCGGGCTTTGGCTCCACAGTCCTCGTTTGAAGACACCAGTCACATGGGAATTCGGGTGGGCTGAGGCTCTGATTTACAAAACGCAGGTTTACACCAACAATTTCTACTTTCACGACTAACCTGAATACAACTATGATGAATCGCTTGGGCATCATCCCATTTTCGGGAAGATGCATTCGGCAGGCGAGTTGTTCATATCGGATGCCAACTACCCTAGCCGTCCTGCGCAGCCAGCCATCCAAGCTCCCCCGCACACCAACGCCGGACCCTTTTCGAAGGTCGCTGTCTGCCTCTTTCTGCGGCTCTGATGGCGTGAAGCTCAAACAATCACAACTGCTTCTGCAGCTTATTTGCCTTGGCAGGTCGCGCAACTCTCATAAGTTTTTCGCTCGCAAAAGGTTCTTTGGTCAGATATCTTTTTGTATAAGCAACTGTCTTGTAGAAAATACTCGAGAAGCCGCCAGTTGCCAAAAAATTTCAGATGGAGTATCGTTCTCATGAATTCAAAGGAGAAGATGCGCTGCAGCCTGCACGAAACACAGGTAATTCTGTGGTTGGTGCCGGGTGTAAGCGTTTAACACAAAAGAGCCTTGTCGGTGTACTGTTTCTCTTCTCTGGCCTCCGCCGAAAGCAATGGGGCGGCCCCCCGAATATTATTTCCCTTCCACAGGAAGAAACGTACGGAAACGTAGAACACGGCAAGAAAAAGTTCCAGAAGAGTTCTTTGTTTTGTCGGTGTCATGTTTGCAGTGGCGGCTCCGGCGTTGCCTTCGGTTGATGCGCCCTCTTCGGACAATGCAAAAATACTCGACGTAGCTGCTTTGGAAATATAGGGTAGAGGGGCATACCGTACAAACACAATCTGATTTGTACTTCGCTTACACCGTGTTTTTTTTCAACTCAGGACATTTTTCCCTTGTTGTGTTTGTATGTCTTGTCGTAGGGGGTAGACCCGCATGACCTCACATCCGTTCAACACTTACAGCACATTGGGATCTCCGGTTCTTTGTCTGGCAGCTTTGTCGAGCATTTCCTTCCAAGCTGGCGCTTATGTGAAAAAGAATATACAGAAACTAGCCGCAACCAACGCGGGCAATCTTTCAATACTTTGAAAACGATTCCGCGCAACAAAAAACGGGAATGACATCGGGCACCCTTGTTTTCCTTTGGGAGCCAGCTTCGACCTGAAAAGGCCGCACGAACCCAACCACGAGTCACTCTGCCGGTCAAACTCGGAGAGCGGCCATCACCAGCGGCCATCACCTTACAATACATAAGCGCTCCTTCAACTTTACCTTGTCCTTGGTGGATTATTTTCCTTTGGGGCAGCAGCTGGATGGCCGAGGCCACTTCAGGACGGAGCAGCGACACCTCCCCTTTATGCGAGCACGAGTGTGCCCGGGGTCGGGGGGCCGGGGAAGGCCTGCTACACGGGAGCCAAGCTTCACGTGTTCGGCGGTACTGCAGGGCTATGGGCCTACGGGTCAAGTGGCTACCGATTTCCCAAACTAAAGGCGTGGCGCACCTTAGGCTTTGGCGCTTGCGCTGAACACATGCTTGTAGGCGGCCAGCCACAGGGCAGAACGGACGGGGTGGTGGCACTGCCTTCGACTCAAGCTTTGCAAGCGTGATGGACACCGTCAGGTTCCTGACCCGGTGCGGCGTAGTTCGTTCTTCTTCACAGAGGTTCTGTGGCGGTACGTTTACGCGGTTGATAAGAACCAGTTTGCCTTGTAATTACTTTGGGTGGGAACAGATGTAGACTTAGGGCTCAAAGAACACAAGCTTTTCTTTACGCACTGCTCCGAACCACGAGATCGAAGGCGGTTTTCGGGTGATTGGCTGGGAAGCGACTACATCGTACACTTGCCTCTCTTGTGCTACCGACGATCAACAGGGGTTGATGTGCAGTTTGTCTTTTGTTGCCCTGGATCACGGAGGAAACAATCGCGATCAATTTCGGAAGAAAGATTGTACAAACGGGCAGGGACCCGCTGGGGGGAGAGGGCACTCGAGGTAGTGAGGTGACGGAGAGTAGAGCAAGCATAGTTGCCCTACGGGTGATTGAGATGCAAGCAGCAACCATATCCGCTCGGAGGAAGGCACGTCTCCCTCAATTTACAGCTTGACTGGGCGTGCAACAAAAAGAACAACATGAAACGTGCGACAGAGAAATGAAACAAAAGGAAGCAGGCTGGGCACAGAATTTAATGCCTCAACTTTAACCTTCTCGGGGCTGTGGGTGTGGCCGGGGCCTGCCAAGAGCAGCACACAACTCCGCGCTGCGAGTACAACAGCAGTGCCCGGTCGGTTGAGGGCGATCGACTTCACAAAAGGGCCGCTGGTGCAGTAATTGGACTCAGGTCCATAATCTTGTCAAAGGGGCCAGCACGCACCTCATGTGTACAGGTTTCGCGGTCAGGAGTGCCGTGGGACGGCCCAAAAGTGGGCGCACGAGTTGAAGCGCCTGAGATTTTGTGTATCTTCCCCTTTCGGAAACAACACTACACGCGCCAAAGCTCGCACTTAATCGGCGCAAATGTAAACCACCAATCAGAAATTGGCTGCAGACCATAAGCTGTGGCAGGAGAGGTTCTCATCCATCGGGCACAAATCAGGATCTGCTTCTGCTGCGCTCTGTCGTTCTCGAGGCGAGAGGCCAGTTTCGAAGGTACGACGACATGGGTGTCTTGTACACAGGAACATCAAACATGGGGTGCTTGGCCATGGGTATGGTTCGCTCGGTGTCAGCTGCTGGGGATTGTGAAGGCACATAACTCCGCTTTTTGGGTGGCGTGCAGTGAATGGGCGACGGGTCTTGCAGATACGAAGAGGTAGTGCGCAACGGTGGTTCTGAGTGGTGGCGTTTTCTGCCGGACGAAGATGAAGTCCGGCGTGGCCTCAACTTCGGAGACGTTGAGGTGTCGGAGGAAACAGAAGCACCTGCTGAAGAAGCTGGATGCGAAGCGGTGCGAGCTGTGGAGGGAGTTATGATCGACACCGTCTTCTTTGCATGGTGGGCAATAGCCGCTGGGCCAGACAGTGACGGAGGAGGGAACAGGGAGCTCATCGTCATCAGCTCCGTTTGCAGCCTTTTGACCTTCCGCCTTTCAATTTCGAGGAGACCTTTGTCGGCATTGTGCAACAGTCTGGCTCCCGCAAGCTGGTCAGAGCTCGCTTGGGCCGCGGCAACCTGCTTCCGGAGGGATGAGATTGTCTTCTTCAGTTCGCTTACAACCAAGGCATTTTCCGATATCGTTTCGGTGTTCATTTTCTTTAGCATTTTCACCTGCTGCTTGGAGACGGCGTAGTCGGCTTGCAGCTTCTTGTAGCCTTCTTCCAACGCGCTGTGGTCGTTTGCTGCTGAGAAGGACAACTGCGACGAGGGGGACAAGGCTTGGGACAATGCCAAAGCGTGGTCAACCAACGCACCCGGAGTGTGAAGTGTGTTAACGGGTGAACATGGTTGGCTCACGAGCTTTTTGTCATACTCGTCAGTCACTGACGCCAGCTCTCTTCGGAGTTCGTCCACTTCTAATTTCCGTGCATCGGCCGTGCTCTGAAGAGCGGTCAAAGCCTGCATGGCGTCTTTCACCTTTTCTTCTTCTTTGACCAGCCTGCCCATGGTGTTGCCCAGTTCTTTTTCGAGAACGCACACTTTCTTGCCGAGGACGGACGCCTCCTGAACGACATCGTCCAGTTGGCTCTTCAGTGTGAGCCGTTCTTCGAAGTACTGGTCCTCCGTGAGAGACCACTGTTTCGACCCTGTTTTTTGGCTGTTCCGCACGAGTTTGAGTTGCTCACGCAGGCGCGCGGCTTCCTTTTGGTCACGGTCGGCTTTGACCGTCAACGACTTCAGCTCTGCCGCAAGGTTCACCGACTCGTCGATGGACTTTTCGAGCTGTTTCTTGTACGACGTAGCTTCCTGCTTCTTGTGCAGCCACCTGTCCTTGTCCTTTACCTCCGCCTTCGCCACCTGCTGCTGGAGAGAGTGCGACAGGTCCTTGTCCTTTTTCGCGGACTCGCTCATGAGCGCGATCTCAGAGCGCAGGAACTGGATTTCTTTCTGGAACAGTACCCGTTCCGCGAGTAGATTGTCGCGCTCCAGCTCGGCTTCGGAGGCGTCGCCGGCAACGAGCCCGAGTGGAGGGGTTAGGGGGGGGACGGGGAACGTTTTCAGTGTTTGGCTGGCGGAGAGAGATTCTCTGCCGGGGGACCGTGTTGCCGCGCGGGCGGCGGAGCTCTGCCGGGGGGACGAGCTCTGGTTGCTGAGGGTGCGGTGGAAGGCTACCGAGCGTTGCGACCGGGGCGAGGATTGGCAAGACTCGAGCTCGCTTACCTTCGCCTTGAGGGCGTTGACCTGCTTCTTGAGCCGCGCCATGTCGCCGATGCTTGAAGCGGCTCTTTGCGCGGCCGATCGCTGCTCGGCGTGAAGTCGCATTTTTAGATCAGCTATCTCATCGTCCTTCCCGTCGATGACTGACCGCGCACCTACCAATTCCGCCTTTGCAATTTCGGCGTCATTGCACGAAGTTCGGTGCCTGCCCGCAGACGGAAGATTGTTGACCTGACCTCTGGCGTGCAACCGGGCTTTCAACGCAGCTACTTCACGATCTCTGACTTCGAGGGTCAGCTTCAGCTCCCGATACCCCTTTGCCACCACGGTCGGGGGCTGCCCAGCGCTGCTCGCTTGTGCGGCCGCTGTAGCTTTCCCCCGCACAACCGCCATTTCCGCCTCCTTGTCGCTTAACAACAGCTTCAAGTCCTTCACCTCCGATTTCAGGTGCTTCACGACGGCTGCGGTGGCTCGCACGGCCGTAATTTCTTTCGCCTTCTCATCGAGCTGCTGGCGGAGCTGCTTGACTTCCGCCTTCAGTAGAGCCTCCGAAGCAGATTCTGCCGCCGGGTTCTGCTTCACGCGTAGTTTCGCCATTCCGGGCAGACTGTGTCGTGTCGAGGGCTTGTGGGAATCGAGCGAAGCGCGCAACTCGTCGTTGTCTCGTTGCCGCTGCTCGGAAGTGCCCTCAGCGACAATCAATTGTTTGCGCAGCTCGACTACCTGCGTCGACAGCCCTTTCACTTTGACGAAGAGATCCGCCACGTCCTTCGGTAGCTCTTCCCCGTCACGGGCCCAAATAGCTCGCGGATCGCTTTCGAGCCGCTCCCGTAGGGACTTCAATTCACTGTGTAGCGCCTGCAGCTCGGAGTCCCGGTCTTTTAGTTGAGCCGCAAGTTCGTCGATGCGTGCGGTTTGGTCCGCGGCGGAGGGTGGGTTGGACGCAGGGCTTTTCCCCCGGGGGTCATGTACGTCAAGCATGTCCTTCAGACCTGCCAGCTCGGTGGTGAGGGTTTTCTTCCACGCATCGTCTCCATCTGCGTCCGGCGCCGCCCTTCCGGCTGCCTGGTGTTGCTTGAGTTCTTCTACCTCCGCGAGGGCAGCCGCGGCTGACTTCTCGGCTTCCTTCCAGTTTTGCTCCGTGACCTTGATCTGGTGCATCAGAACTCTAACCTGCGTATCCTTCTGGGCCATTGCAGCCCGTTGGGCGTCTTCGGTCTCCTGCAACCTTTTGCGGAGAGCCTCTTTGTCGCTGCCTTCTTCGGCTGTGCTCTGCAGCTTTGCCTCGAGTGTGCGCACTTTCTCGACTTGCTCCTTCAATCGCGCTTCCTTCTCGGTGAGCCCAAGGTTCAGGTCGCCGGCCGACGCCAGCAATTTGACGACACGCTCGTTTTCCGCAGAGACCGTCTGCAGCTTTGCCTGCGTGTCCTTCAGCTTCAACTCGAGCGCTGCCACCAACGTGGATGGAGGTCCAGCTGGAGCAGCAGCAGCTGCTGCAGGATGCTGCGCCGCCTGCAGTTGTTCCGTCTTCTGCTCGAGATTGCTGGACAGTCGCTCGTTTCGTGTCGCTTCGCGAGCGGCCGCTTCCTCTGCGGTGGCGATTCGCTTTTGGTAATTCGAGATCTCGGTTTGCAGTCTCGAAACGTGCGCGGTCAGACGGTGGATCTCGTCTGTTTCCTGCGTTTGAAGACTCGGGGTTGCATCGTTGGAAAGCCGCAGACTGCGGCGGAGATCAGCATTTTCAAGGTTCAGGGACGAGACCGTGTTGTCTCGGTCGTCCAGGCTGTGCTCGACGGCGTGAAGGTGCGTTTGCGTGGCTTCGAACTCCCGCAGGGTGTGCAGCAGATCTTCTTTGGTGGAAGACAGGTCGCGGTTGAGAACGGTGTTGACGTCCTGCACCGCCATCAGCGCCATCCGCGTCTTGTCTCGCTCAGATTGCATGTCGCTCAGCTTTTTTCGCAATAGCACCGCCTCGCCTTCCTCGTCGCCTGACGGGTTGCCGGTCTGCGCAACAAGATCCGCGCGCGCGGCGGTCAGTTCCGCTTCGACGCGTGAGAGCCTGTTTGCTGACGCTTCCAGTTCCGCCGAGACTTCGGCTTTTTCTGCGAGGGCCCGCGCGTTGGCTTCTCCGAGTTTGCAGATATCGGCGTCCTGACGCTCAAGCTTTTCTTTGCATGCCGCCAGCTCACTTTGCAGGGCGCCCAACAACAGCTCAGCTTCGTTGCTCTGCGGCTTGGCTTCGAAGGCGGGTGTCTTCGCGAGGTCGTCGAACTTCTTCCGCAGTTCCGCAGCCGCCTGCTCAGCGGCGTCTCGCTTCTGTGACGCGTCGGAGAGCTGCTGTTTGAGTGCTGCTGCTTCTTCGCGCAGGGATTGCTGGGCGTTCTCGGCCTTTGCCTGCCGCGTGGCGGCGTCCGTTTCGAGGTTTGCGAGCTGTTTTTGGAGATCGGCCAGCTGCTTCGTCGTGTCACCGGCGCGCTTGTCGCTGCCCTGCTTCGATTCCGACGTCTCGCGCGCCCGGGCTTCGGCGGTCTCTTTTTCGTTCTCTGCCGCTTTCAGCTCCGTTTGAAGCCTGGCGACCTCCTTCTGCAAGTCCGATAGCTGCGTTGCCACTTCAGCCGCTCGTTCGTCGCCGTTCTGCTCCGCGGCGGAAAGCTTCTGCTTGAGCTCTTGTTCAGCACGCTGCTTTTCATCCAATGCCGTCTTCAGGTCTGTTTGGAGCTTTGCGACTTGTTGTTTCATGTCAGCCATTTCGCTCGCTCGTTGATTGTCACCCTGTTTGGCTTCGGACGTCTCTTGCGCAACGGCAGCCAGCTTTTGCTTGAGCTCTTGTTCAGCGCTCTGCTTTCCATCCAAAGCCTTCTTCAACTCCACCTGGAGGTTTGCGACCTCATTCTGAGAGTCGGTGAGCTGCTTTGCCGTTTCGTTTGCTCGCTTTTCGCTGCTCTGCTTGGCCTCGGACGTCTCTTGCACAGCGGCTGCCAGCTTTTGCTTGAGCTCAGTAGCCTCGTTCCGTACATCTGCTAGCTCCCGCTCGGCAGCTTGTTTTTCGTTCGTTGCCTCTTTGAGCTGCTTTTGGAGGTTTGCGGCTTCTTTTTGCGCGTCTGCGAGTAGCGTTGTAGTCTCGCCTGCTTGTTTGTCGCTGTTCTGCAAGGCTTCCGAGGTCTGCTGCTCGATAGCAGAAAGCTTCCGCTTGAGCTCAGATGCGTCGTCCAGCGCCGCCTCGAGCTCTTGCTCGGTATTTTCTTTTTCCTTCGACAACCGCGCGTGCCGCTCCTGCGCCTCTGCGATTTTCTTTTCGAAGCCCTTGACTTTGCCTTCACTTTCCTTCAGATGCTCGTTCTCCGCTTTGGTGAGGCGCGCGACGTCGAGGCCCAGCTGCTTGGCGTTGCTTTTTGCGTCACTCAACTCCTTCAGCACGTCTGCCACCCGCTGCTCCGCTGCCTTTGCCGCATCCTTGTGGCTGTCCACTTGCTTTTTCAGCCGCTCCATGTCGCCGGCGAGAGCGTCCTTCTCGCCTGCCGTGGCAGCGACGGTCTTCTCTGAGCGGGCGAGCAGTTTGTCGTGGTCGCCTCGCAGCTGCGCGAGTTCTTTTTCGAGGGCTTTGCCACGCTTCACGGCCTCGGCCTCCTTATGCTTGGCATCCTCGAGGCGTTTTTCAGATCCGGCGAGCTTCACGCTTTGTGCGTTGACTTGCGACTTCAGGCTGGCTTCTTGCGTTGCCATCGCGGACAGCATCTCGTCGAGAGTTGCCACCTCGCGCTTGCGGTCCTCCTTCTCCCTGCAGAGTTGCTCAGTCAGCTTGCGGACGGTCGTGTTCAGCTCCTTCACTTCTGCGGAGTCAACTACAGTGTTCGGGGAGGCAAAGCTTGCGTTGGGGCTGTGAGAAACGCTCGGCTCTTCGCTGCGCACGATCCTCGCCGGCGGTGACGCTTCCGCGGCCATAGCAGCAGACGGCGTTTCTACGCTCTCTTGGTCACTCTCGCTGTCACTGACACCTTCTCCAGGGCGCAGCCGGGGCTCGTCGCATGACTCGCACACTTCGCTGCTTTCCGGATTCGTCATCATGCACATGTAGCACTCCCACTCGGCATCGTCCCCCATAGTGCCTTCTCTCGCGCCCCGCCCCCACTTCCCGACCGTACCCTCCCTGTCCAGCGAGCGTGCGTGTTGGTTTGACTCTTGGTGCTCGTGAGGGTGTGCCATTGCGCGAGGGGGGAGAGTTTTCGCGTGGCTCGTCCCGAAGAACTGCTACGTCAGCTACCGGATGCGTGTCCAGCAGCCAGCCTTAGCAGTCGTAAACGTCCTTGTTTGGCATCGTTCAAAGAGCCTGTAGTCTACATCGTGGCACCTCTTGGGCCGGTGAGTGTAACCTTACATGTTGTGCACCATTTCTGGCGCCTCGCGGCTGATTGAACACCCCCCGGAACCGGTTGTAACTCATACTCGAGTTCTGCGCGCTGGATGGGTCTAGATCAAAAGGGGGCTTTGACACAGCGGACAGCTTCGCGTTCTCTTTCTTGCAGCGCCTCCTTTCCGGCAGCAGTGATCAAAAGCGCGGACACCGACGACAAAAGACGAGAAAAAAGAAGTTCGGTGCTGTGCGCTTGGCGCCTCAGTCTCGTCGGGGGTAAGAACGCCGGCATGGCTTCGCGGAAGTCATAGGCACGGCCAACGAGTACCGGTCGGTCGTTTCAAAAAATTGCAAACGTAACGCATATTGTATGCCGCAGGAAAGGCGCCATGGAACTGTTGTGTTCGCGTTAAACGGCAGTTTGCCTTGCCGGGGCTTGTTGCTCGCTCGTTATTCCAACGAAGGGTCACTGTCGAATGGTAACGAGCCGAGGTGCTGAAATGCGCTCGGATAAAGCCTAAGCAGCTTGTTGAAGGCTGTTGAGTTGTCTTGTCTTGTCCGGACAAAGGAGGCTACATTGCTTCGCGCAGACGTCATTGGCACAGCCAGTGAGTCGAGCATGTACGATATCGTACCCTACTGCAATGGCTACGAAGAGGACCGTGGAACGATGCCTGTCGATGCATTTGCTACGACCCTCGAGCGAGAAAATCAACACTGCGTACTTGCGCAGTCACTGTTGAATGGTGACGAGCAGAGGTGCTGGAATGCGCTTGGATAGAAGCTCTGCGGCTTGCTTCAGGCTGACATTCTGCAGCTTCGGAAGGCTGTTCGGTGCTGCCGCGTTCTGGACGATCAAGAAACGTAATGCTTCTTGAAGAAGATGAGTCAGCTCGCCTTGCCTCGTCGGGGCGAGAAGGCCGGCTTGGAATGAGTGGTAGCGCATCCCCGACGATTTGCTGCGCAAAAGTGAAAGCAGCTGGCTGTCAGTCTGCTCATGCGCTGTCGCTGCGAAAGGCATGATGCCAACAAGCATGCCTTGCAAGCTCAGTACCTGTGATTTGAATTCTCCGCGAATGGATTGCTTCGTCTCGTCGAACGCATGTGCTTCAAACGTTTTCATTCGACCTCATCTGTATGCGAGCCGATCAGACACACAAAAAGGTGGCCCAACAAAGACAGCTTGGGTCAGCTGGCTCAAAAAAATCGAAGAATTGCGGTTGCCACTGGGCTGTCCACAGCAGTGGCGCAAAACGGGGTCCTACAGAATGTATAGCCTCAACGAACTAAGCAGGGAAGCTAACTGACCATACCTTTGCGTAGTCTAGAATCCGAGAGTCGTCGTAGAAAAAAATGAAGTCGGCACCGAGACCAGACGTGCCTTTGAGGATGTTGTCGACCAGGTTCACGTCGCTGACGAGTGTGACATTGGCACTGCGGGACAGGGAGGAGCTCAACGCTGGAAGATCTGCGTCACTTGCAGCAACGATGACGTGCAGACCAAAAGCGGCAGCCGTCTGAGCAGCGATGAGTTGCTCGCACGACGGAGGGACCACGACGACATCACCCGGGCTAGCCCGCAGCGTTTGGCACAGCAGCAGGTGGTAGGACAATACGGTGCCCAACAAGCACGCGTTCTCGGGTGACAGTGCTGGCGGCAAAGGCGCGCAAAGGTGGTTCTCTGCAGCACACCGAGCAGCAAGCCCGCCCCGGCCGGCATCAACTGCGGCGATTGCTACAATGCGGTCTCCTTCGGCCCGGTTTTTCACGTTTTCCCCTACACGGATGACAGTCCCGACAGCAGTTGTTCCGACTACCCTCGGCTGGTCGTCGTCATCTTCTTGGACGTAGTCCTCGCAGGATACCCCGCAATGCGACACAGACAGCAGAACTTGCTCCGGACCGATTGCTTCGATAGCAGGTAGCTTCTTAAACACAGCCCCCGACGGGCCTACCAAGACGCCTTGCATCTCTGCAGAAATCCTCGAAAAAAAGAGGATGTTCCCCCCAAGGAACGAGTCACCTCGCTCGGAGAGCGCTTCTTCCGTGCCTGAAAGCAGAGAGGTTTGTGTGCTACCGTACGCAGTGCAGAGTACGTGACAAGACAGGCTGTATCATTCAGTAAAAAAGACGAATCATGCCCAATGCCGCCTCTACTGAAGTACGATCGTTGCAACTGAGCTGAATTCCCCGTACTTCGGTTCTGAGATGAAGACAAGAGGCCGGCGGTGTCAAGTTCTTGGACACCGAGGGAGCCGACAACAGAAGACGAGAGCCAGGAACGACCGCTCCAAAGGCCGTCCGGAGAGAGCAGAAGCAAGCGGATAAGAAGTACCACAACAGGCTGTGGATGCACAAATTTCGGGGCCTGAAAAGGGCGGAGAGAGACAGCATGTGGGACGCGCCAAGGGCCGTGCAGTTCCAGCAGAAGTGGCGTAGCGCATTCTGTAGCGACCAATCGAAGCAACAAGGTCCCCAAAGGGGATGCCAGAGGATACAACCACGAACAAAGGGACGAAGCCGTGACAATCTGCTAGGGCTTACAGCAAACTTGAGGTTGTGGTACAATACTTTTATGAAGGCGGCTCAACCGTGTGCGGAAGGCGATGTGCAAACTCAAAGTAAGGAAAGGTGTGCCAACAAGGCCGAGTAAACGCGGGCGACGACCTTCATTGCACTAGCTTTAAGAACGTGTCGATTATTCAAGTACCGGTATCTCTGCTGTTGACCCAGCAACTGTAGAAATCGTGGAAACGTTGGTGATGCACTTCAACTTCTATCAACAATTGTCTGCAACACTCAAACCTGGAGGGGGTAATCTATGCGCCGCAGTGCCTTGCCTAGGCGACGGGCTTGTTGGGGACGTAGGACGTAGATACGTCACTGTGCATGGCAAACGTAGAATGTTTCAACGTTTGACAAATGTTTGCATGCACAATCCATGTCCAAATGAGGCGCTGGCTGCGCCTGCAGTGGGGATCCGAGAGTGGGATCTTCATGACCAGAGGCGCCGCAGTATGTGAGGGAACACCTGCTGGAGGCTTTAGTGCCTCTCTGCACTCATGGAGAGCCATCGTGTCCGCCTGCAGCTACGTGGACACGTGCTATCAATGGTCGCGTACTGTGAACTGCACCTGGTCATCGACAAACGCCACGTCTGCTCGCTTGTACGTTTTGTCGAACGTTTGCAAACGTTTGATCATATGACTGCCCTGGGGGAGGAACCTTTTCCTGCTCGCCACTGCGGATAGCGTACTGGACGAATTGTCAGAGTCAGTCTCCTGTTGCCCATCATGGCATGGTGACTTGGCGGGAAAAGTGTTGCACTACTCCCTGGAGGTGAAACGTCTCTGTCACTTTGCGTTCCGATTTAATATTCTTGGTGGGCGCTCTGCCCTTCGGATGCTCATTTCCATTCGTCCGGCTCGGTTGATTTCATATCTGTAGTGTATCAGTGATATAAAATCTCCCCGGTGCGACTCCTCCGGCCCCGTTTTGCGTTTCTTTGGCTTCTTGATACAATATACGTGTGCCAGAACAACAGAGAAAAGTCCAGAGAAAAAACAACACAGCTTCCTGAGAAAGCTGTTGTTGCTAGCGATTGGAGGCCAGGAAGACTAGGCCTTGAACGGCGGGTGTACTTCTTTGCGAACCCCCGCCTCATAGATACTCCCCCCCAAGTAAGAACATAATGGTAGCACGCATGAGAAGATGAAGTCTGTTGTCAGAAGGTAGGATGAAGATTTGGCTCTGTTCCCAGGCTAAATCGTAGAACTGACATGTTCCCGTTCGGGTAGTCGAGCAGCACCGAACACACGAGAAGATTTGTTTCCGAGATTCCGGCACACTTCTTGCCAGTCAGTCCTGCGGAATGCAGCTGCTGCTTGAAAGAGTTGGAAAGAAAAAAGACAAAGAGGCGAAGGTAACAATGAACGAGCCGAACGCGTGCACGCGCAGATGCAGGCAGGAGGCAATGCGAGATGGACAATGGCTGAGCGCTAGAACTTTTTCAACAAGAGTCCCGTGCACTGCGTCAGGGGGACAAGAGAGGCACGTGATGGAAGCTGGGGTCTTCTTTTTTCGGAAGGGTTTCGTGTTTTAAATTTGAATTGTCAGTTTCTTTCGGAATGAAAGCTTGGAACTCGGAGTCGATGTCCGGGCGTCTGGTTGAATTACAGCAGTAGTTTAACCATCTACCGAGAGGTTGTTGCCTTCGGTCTTCGTTCATTCCTCGTGGTGGTATCGGCCAATTCCAACGGACTCTACCGGGCCTTTTTCAGCATGTGTGGTGCATGTCTGCAGGAACATGTATTCCAGTTGTAACTCTCTAGCTTCTGCCTCTGAGAGCCCGGAGGCTCTTCCAAACGCCAGAAACAGATGGACCCCGGTATACGAAACTCAGAGCGAGCCCCCTCTTTCCTGCAATTCAACAGTCTAAAGCCTGCTACACGGAACCAAATATATCGCGTGTAAGTTTGCAGATGAATGGAAAGACTCCCCACTAACATCACAACCCGACCAGCAGTTTGCGGATGCCCCATTTACAAGGTGTAAGGGGGAACAGAATAGCTTTGAGCAAGAACCACCCCTAAGCAGCATAAACTGCGTGCGTTGGCCGGCACACAGCGCCTTTGTACGACGGTGCGGCAGCCTTGGTTGAACAGAACATGGGTGTGTGTACATTCTACAGAAGAGCAGCGTCGTTGCAATTCCGTAGTTGCGCCAAAAGCAGGGTTTCGGTCTGGAACCAGCGGATGCTTGCCTTTTGTGTGACATCTATTTCGTTGGGCATTCGCGTTGCAGCCCGAACGCCTACAAAGGCACGAACGGTGCTGCTGTTAAGGTTGCGGGAGCTCGCAGCCAGAGAAGTGCAGAATCCTCACCCCGCCGAACGGTGGCCTCCACCTGCGGGCGATGCTGCGGGAGGGCAATCTGCTTGAACGTTGTCAGCGGCCCGGCATTTTGAGTGATGTGCGGCTTTCGGAAGAGCGAGCTTCGCCGCGCAGCGACGACTATATAGTTTTCAGGGTCCGGAACTAGCCGCGTGCTGGCACCGTCGGCGTGCACGGCGCCACGCCACTGGTAGCCCATCTGAAACCCGGTGAACCCTGGTATGTAGCACGATGCGCACACCGCTTCAATCAAGTCGCGTTTGGACGCGAATGACGTGTGAAAGCCGGCACCTCGAAATTCCTTAGGCTTCAACACACGCGTCGACACAGTGAGCCGCCCGTCGACAATGGTGTGGCAGTCCTCTGGTAGGATGTCGGTCAGGGCCGAGTCGATCACGGCGCAGAGGTTGCCGAGCCAGGCTCTGATCCCGGCTTCCTTCGCGACACGGTTCATTTCGACGATCATCTCGAGCATGTCCTGGTCCGAGACTCCGGAAGCGAAGCAAGCCGCCACCGCCGCCCCGCCGCTGGCGCCCGCAATCTTCGTCCCCCGTTCGAAATCCAGAGCGCCCCGATCGCGCAGCGAGCGCATGACGCCCAAGTGGAACCCAAGCATCCAGCCGCATCCGCCGAACGCAAAATTTCGTGCCGGCAGCATCGTCGGATGCGGGGGGAATATTTACTCTTCCTCCCTTTAGTTTCTGTTCCTATGTTGTTCCAAGTCTGACGAATGCAGGAGGACGCGCACACACACATGCAGGATGCAGCCGACTGTTCTTTCATTTCACCGCATGAGCAAAGCTTTTGCCTCCTTCCCTTTATTTGACCACATCGACCGACTCGTCCTGTAGACACACAGAATCCGCAACAACGGAAATGGATCGGGCAGATGAGTGGCAGACTCGTCTTTGCGAGTAAGCAACGGAAAGCCGAAGCTGGGCTGCGGAGGCGGTTCTCCCGTTCCCTGCTGTCCGCCTTCGGGTCTATTTTGCACCGTTCTCTTCATCGGAGCTGATCGCGAGCTAAAATTCGCCAAAAAGGGTTGCTGTGCGGACCAGCCTGAGAATGTCACCAGCCAGGGATCGATTCTGTACTTCCCACTGCACTTCTTTCTGCCAAACGTCCAAACCAGGGGTCCTGCAATCTGATCGTAACGATGAGAGTGTACCACCTTGCCGTTCGGCGCGTTAGAGTGCACAAAGCCACGTGTTCCACTCGATGGACAGCCTCGTGCAGTTCTCTCCGTACTTCGTGGCGGCTTGCGTTGTACATCTCGTATACACGGCAGCAGCTTTGGTGTGCTGAGCTGGTAAATTGGCAAAATGGAACGGCGAAAACGCGTCTTCGCAACACTAACGCGCTGACGATGACAGGAGGAGGGCAAGCTAGGAAGGGATTTTGCAAAAGGATGCGTCGTGTGGTCAACTTCCGCTCTCGGTGAAGCACAAACGGGAAGATAGCACAATCGTGTAGGATCAGGACGACAAGGCCAAGGCCCCCTCAACTCGGGAGGGCAGCGGCAATTTGCTGATACGAGCAGTGTTTTCATGTGTCTTTCAGGGGTGCAGAGGTGCTCTGGTAGAGAACACACGGAGAGCGCTTTTCGTACGCCGTCATTGCGGGGTGGAGAACACAACTTCACAACTTACAGCACCCAAGTTGGATGCCAAGAGAAGGAAGGAGGGTGGGATGGATCACCAATGCGAAGCGCGAGGTTCTGCAGGCTGCGCACGCAATTGTTTGCGTTTCTCTTCGGGAAAGACGGAGACTTGAATAACTTCTCCATATCTGATCGAGCCTCACCACCTCGTGTGGACCGTTGCCACGAGACGAGAAACACGACAAGCAAAGAATGCATTCCTTCACCAAGTATGAAGACACGCACTTGGCTCGGGCTGGCAAACTGATCATTCGTCGTCTTCCTCATCTTCCTCATCCTCGCTGTCGCCAGCACCGCAGTGGTCCTCGAGAAGGACCTTCTTGAAGTCCAAGTGCTTCATGAAGAATCGCTGATCGATCGCCGCTGGCACCGCAAGCTCTTCCTCTTCGCTCTTTTTCCGCGGTCTCGGCACCGGCTCCCAGACGCGGGCAATGGGCAGCAGGTCCGTCTCGGCGGCCGCAGCGTCGCCCGGGTTGCGAACGAGCCCCTTCTGCACCATATTCCGCACCCACGCGCAGTCTTCGGCGGGTGGTAGCGCCGCTTGCGGGCCTATCGCGTTGTCCTCAGGCGGCTCGAAGTCACGGGTACCCCACAACGCCACCAGCAGCGTCAGTCTCTGCACGGACGTGTCCCTTCTGGTGGTCGCTGGCAGCACACCGTGAAGTAGGTTGCCGGGGAAGTACAGGATCGCGCCGTCACTTGGGTGGGCTGCCCAGCCTTTTGCGTTGGGTGCCGGAGGCTCCAGCTTCTGGTCCACGACGAGTGTCATACCGCCCGCATCGGCGCCGGTGATGTAGATTACGGCAGAGTACAGCGGGTGCACAATCGTGCTGGACGCCTCGAGGGTCTTCTCTTCGGTGTCGAAGTGCAGCTGGTGCCCAATGTCGCGCCCTGGTGCGCGCGTGTGCGCCCACCATTCGGCAAACTTGACGCTTGGCTTGATACCTGACCTGCAGAGTTATGCGTTGCGTTACCGACGATCAACCGGAGGGGGTGAGGCGCATTTGCATTTTCCCCAACGACAAGCCCACCCGAAGACAAATTCCTTGGGTCAGGTTTCGCGAGCGGTGCAAGTTGCTTGGATAGTTTTTGTCAAACACACACACAATAAACGCTAAAAACGTGACAAGACGCTTTTTGAAAATTGTACATTACTCCCCTGTTGTGTCACAACAGGGGAGTAATGTACAATTTTCAAAAAGCGTCTTGTCACGTTTTTAGCGTTTATTGTGGTTTAGAGGTTCTTGTCAGCATTGCATTGGCAACCCCCTGGGTGCACCCTTCGGCTTTTTTACACGAGGCCGGATCCTTGCTTGCCAGGTCACGTGTTTCAAGAAAAAGACGTATTATTTCAAGTTTGGAGTTGCATTGTTTCGTCGCCCTAATAGTTCCGTCAAAACAAGGACGGACCGACCCTAGTTTCTTCGGTAGTTACCGGGGTCTTTAGTAGTTTACGAAGCCTTCCGCTGAGCAGTCACTAGGCGCGTCATGGCCTTGGTCTCGGTGAACAAGTGCAGACGGCACTGCCCTGTTGATGTGTCTTTGCCGTTATCTCATCTCCCCCCCCTAAAAAAAGGTCATTGCGGACCTGTCAATCACCAAATGCACGAGTTGCTCTATTGTGCAAGTCGGCGGCTTCTCGGGGTCACACGCCCACGAGAAGTATCCACGACCGGAGTAGCTGGTTTCGTCCCAGTACGGGCTCGACGGTGAAAACGACTCAGCCAAAGAAGCCTTCAACTGCGGAGACACGGCGTTCAGTAGCATCTTCGGCTTCGGCAGGGCCGCGGCCGCAGGAGCGCCCCCCCTGCGGCCTGCGCTCCTGGTACTGGCACTGGCGGGGTTCCTCCCGCCGCGGGCTGGTCGCTTCTTTGACAAGTTCCACACATCCTTCGACAGTTTGAACCGGAACCCGAACTTTTGCAGAATGGAGTTGATCTCGCGGGAGGCCCAGCTGACGGCGAGGCCGTCCATCGCTATGCCTTGGCAGTACAGGATGGCCAAGTGGTAATATGCGACCTCCCGACAGGTCTTCCACGAGTTTATGACCCACGTATCCCGCCAGGAGCCGCAAGCCGTGTTCGAGCGTCGTTTTCGTTGGCTGTCGTCGTCAGCGAGGCTCGGGTCTTCCAGTGCTTTTCGGTACCATTCGACTGCCCCTTTCAAGTCGTTGGAGTCTCGGGCGAGAGAAGCGAGGCTGAGGCAAGCGCTCGCGTTGTTTTTCAAAAGCGAGCTGTCGATCGACTTGAGGAAAGCTTTTTTCGCTTCTTTGCATGCCGGCGCCTTGCCGAGTTTCTGCTGCCCGGATAGGATCAGAGCGTCGTCGAGATGCACCTCGCCCAGGGTATTGTAAACGGCGCTCTGCAGGACTTCCAAAGGCGGCAGATCGTCGTGTTCAGCAGGTTCTCCGTCGCTTCGCTTCGCCCGCTTGGCGGGTTTCTGCTTGCCGGAGTCGCCGCTTTTGTCGCTCGTCTTTAGCTTTTCTTTGATCTTTTCCAGGCAGTCTTTCAAAATGCCCTTCGCCTCGTCTGCCCTTCCTTCCTCGACGGCGTCTTGCGCGTTGAAGAACAAATCCACCAAGTCCTCTGCGGTGGGTTCTTCACATTGCTTTCGCTTGCCGGGCATTTCTTTGGCTTCCAGTCTTCCTCGTGTGTGATTGAAATTTTGTGGAAGGTTGTCTTCATATGCCTTCACTGTCCTTGCCGGGATCTTTGCACAGACATCTTCAGTTTGGCAGCTTGTCACGGTCGGACTTGAACGCAGTGCTTTAATACTGTTCCAACCTCCCTGTGTTGTTTGCTGCAATTGCGTCAGACGAGAGATAAACAACTTTGTATCCCAGTACACTTCTCCACTGTTTTGTTTGGCGGGGTAAATCTTCCAAGCGGACTCGAGCGATTCTCTCGCCCCAGTCGTCAGTGCTTGACGTCCGTGACCTAAGGTCATCCGTCCCTCTTGTGACAGGACTACCTCTTGCCACCAAACCCGCCCCCAGCCGGCGGCAGTGCGGCCGAGTATTTCTCGTACCGTGAAAAGGGCAAAAGAACGTCTGTCACGGCTGAAGCAGAAAGGTGTCTAATCAAATGAAATGCTCCAGAAGTGCGTATTTTTGTTTCAATCTTCGTCATGGCATTATGGGTATCTTTCTACGAATGAAAGAGAACACAGCAAACGAAGCCTATATCCAACCTGCTTCCAGACAAACACTGACACAGATACCGAAAGCTGCACCAGCAGGCCCAGCCATCTCTTGCGAAGAAGAGTCAACCATGAAGGACGCTCGTTCGTGGTAGGTCCAACATGTTTGCTTTGTGTCAGGCTGTTCCTCGTGCGCAAAACAAGGAGGCCAATCTGTCTGACACACCAATAAATTTCAATCAATTTATACCAGGTGAACCGGGCGGATCGTACTGATGCTGATCCCGGGAGGGAACAAATGCATTGGTGTGTTCGATTATCTTGCTTGTTATCATTGCTTTCGACAGGCAGGAAAGTTACTCTGCCTGTAAGGACCGTGATAGCAACAGTAGTGCCATGTTCTGGGACAAGGGTGAACAAAACTGATGGATCAGAATGCAGACGAGGAGGCTGGGGCCCGTTTTGCTATCGGCCGGGTACCCTTCCTCCAAGAACATAAGCATGACGGTGACGGTAAGTGGGCGATGAGCAATGTACCTGCCGCTGCCTGGGGTGATCCACCTATTTCTTAGCACATTTTCACAGAATCTCGTATTCTTGTTGCGAAAATGGGGAGTCATTTGCAAGCAAATGAGTACCACACTCAGGAATTTTTCAGAACTTGTTTCAGCTTGGGCGTGTCCTCCATATGTCCTCCATATGCTCCGGTTGCCCCCCTCGTGTAAGGGAGGGAGACAGGGGCAACCCCAGAAAAAAAAGAATCAACCCAATTTCTCACAACTTGTTGCAACTTTGCAGAGCTTCGTAGAACTCTGCAGAACTATGGGTCAACACTGAAAAAGTTGTGCAGATCTCGGCTAAACAGTAAAGGTGGATCACCCCAGCAGCGCGTCGCACTTTGATAGCGTCTCTCGGGAAAAGCGGGTCCTGGTGGTGAAAGGGAGACCAAGACCCCTCCCCACATTTCATGCAAAAGACATACAGAAAAGATCGAAAACCAGCTCCAGCTACAGAAACTGGCAGGTACCCCATCGGAATCAAACGCGCCAGTCAAGAGAAAGAAGAAACCGGGAGCTATAGTCAGTCGGATGCCGCCTGCGCAAATCATTTTGGAAAAAATGAGTGTGCTGACGCGACTGCCACAGGAAGGAGCAGCTGTGTTCTCACGTAGTGGAACTATTGACCGGATACCTGCTTTGTAGGCTCGGCCCTCGTGTGGCGGTTTCTGGTGAGGTGTTTTGTCGAAACCCCCATTCCCCGTTGTTCGGATGCGGTTCATGAGTAGTTCGCCTTGAACCTCCAGAAAAGAGTGTGTCTGTTCACATCTCAGACGAGGATGCCAGCAAAACTGGTAGGACTTTGTCCAAAAGGGCAGGCGCTTCTTTGTTTGTGCGTGCCGGTCGATCGTTTTCCCACTTGTATGAATGCATACTCGTGGAAGCACAACCTACTCCAGAAAGCGGTGTACCTGTGGAAGACGCAGGGAGAGGCCCTTTGGACTGGAGGCGGTGGGCGTGGTGCTCGCAGACGATCCGTCGGATTGCATCTCCGTAGCTTCGTCGTCGGAGAAACCGACAAATGACGCCCGAACAGTGGACCCAACAATGGCCTGCGACGACAACGAGGCACCGCCGCCCAATAACTCGGATCTATCAGCACGCGACAGTGCGACGGCGTGCGCGACACGATTCAGCTCGCCTGAGTTGTACCTTTTGGCGTTGATCGTCATCCGAAGGCTATCGCGCGAAGAAACGGACGCTGATATGAACGAAGACCGCGACTTCGATGACTCTCCAGCCGATAACTGAGACACTGAGATTGACACGTGTTTCTGAGTCCGTTTGTGCCGAGCAACCGGTATCGTCATTTTGCTGCTTGTGGAAGCGAAAGAGACGCGCGAGTTAAAAGACAGCCGTTGCACCTTCGAAAAGTCGGTCGACTGGCACGGGCTGCTTGGCGTTGGGGGTTCTTCGCTGGGGACGGAATCTCTCCGGGAGATCGAAAGGTAAGGGAGCGAGAATTGCGGCCTCCGGTCTTGGAATGCAGAGGCGGACACCTTACCCTGCAACGTGGACCCCGGAGGGTCTGAGAAGGACACGACGCTATAGCGAGACTGCAGCGGCGTACCGGACGGCTGCATGATGCTGCTGCTGCGCTTTTGCATGGTGGTGCCCGCATCTTGAGGCGAAGCGTGGCCGCTTGGTACTGGGAGTATCAACGAAGCCAAACTCGATCTTGAGGCAGTTGAGACGTGAGACCGCCGTGGCGCGTGCGAGCCCCTGCGGTGTACGGGAGATGTCCTTCCCGAGGACCTAAAGGAGGTAAGCTGTGCTCTGGTCACGCTAACGCTTGACGCACGTCGAATCCCTCGTTTCTCCCTTGCTGACATTCCGCTGGCGGAAGGCCGGATTTGAAGCGTCTGACCAGTGGTCCACGATCCTTCCGAATCCGACGAATCGTCGCTGTCATCATCGTCGTTCTCAAACCCCAACGCCTCGCATATCAGCGGGTAGGACTCGAGGAACACTTCGAAGTGAATCTCCCCCGTCGCCTTTCTGTCGAACTGATCGAACAACGTGTCCACAAGCTCATCGATTTCATCCTCGGTCAACCTCCCTCTGCACGCGAGCCTCACGACGCCGTGAACCTCGTCGTGCGAGAGGCTGCCCGACGAATCGAAGTCGAAAAGAGAGAACAAAAACGCCAGTTTTTCAGCCCGCGACCCGCGCACCAACGTGCTCACGATCGACATCAGCACGGGAAAGTACACTTCTTCGCCGGGTTTTAGAGTCGCACAAAGAAGCCTGCCGACCTGCTCGTCGACACCCGAGGACGCAAGGATGTGTTGCACCAAGCTTTCGCCTTTGAAGTCCTGGGCGACGAGCTCGTTGTAGTGCTCGATGGCATCTCTCAGTTCGTCGTCCTCGAACTGTGTGGCCCGCTTGAGGTCTTCGTAGCAGAATTCGTCGTGGAGCTGCATGTCACACAGTTCGAATAAATCCGCCATGGAACCGATCACGGTGCCCTCCTTGTAGCCTTCCTTCAGCACCAGCGAAACCCCGTACGTCGCCTTCATCTGCCTCCGGAACCGCGTCCAAGTGTCCTCAAACAGCGCCAAGAACGACCCCACGCACCCCATTCTCTCCCCTCACGCAGTTCCCCGCCCATAGCTCGGCTCTACCCCCCTTGGCAGCAATCCCGGCAGTGTACAGTCCCTGGCTGTTATTTTCAGTTGGGGGAGAAACAAATGCAACTACAAATGGCATTTCTTCTTGAATATCAAACTATCACCGCCTACCAGCAGTGTACCAGCCGGGAGTGGACCGACTCACTGACAAGACATTGCCTCTTTACGAAACCCTTTTTCCAACCTGTTTCGCCTTTTGGAAGGGTTTTAGTGGCATCCGCTCGTGCATGCCAAAAGAATTGGGCCGCGGCTGAGAACGCTGTACCAAAGCTACAGTTAACCTTCCGGACCCACATCTCTCCATGCGTCACTTCGGACGGCGTGTTGTTGTTGGAACTTCAAAAGGCTGCTCTGAAGACACAAGGAAAGCATGGGGCCAGAAAGGATTCTATCAGAACCCAAAAAGGATCCTAACAGGACCCAACCCGAAAAGAAAATGGGGCAACGACTAACGTCGCACCCATACAGCAAAGACAGCTGTGGCTAGAATGTTTCGCTCGGTGCACAGGCTCAAGAGGAGGGGCCTTTGCAAAGCTTTTTGGATGCTATTGATAAAGGAACCCCGAGCTTCCCAACCAATAGACGTAACTTCCTGTTCATGCTGGAGTCCTTCCGAGGCAGACGGATCTGATAGTTGCGTCCCCTTCAAAAAAAAGGGAGCGAAGCTTGACGTGTCCGGTGATTCTGTTGAGCCTTGCACATCCAGATCATTCGCTTTACCTGGCGTAACTCCTCCTGGTTCCAGCTATTCTGGGGAAGCTTTGGAGTTACTAGATGGTGTCACGGGTCTTTCGACCCTGTAACCAGCTTCGACGGGCGAGTTGCACGTCGACCGCAACGGACCTGCACCAGGGCTTCCCGGACTTGTCCTTCCCAGGCATAGTTCACATCTTTCGGGTCCAACAAGTGTTTGAAGTCCTCAAATTCCTGTTCAGTATAACCAGGGTGGCTACCGATCGACCAAAGGCGTAGTGCACTCGGTAGGGGAGCAAGAAACAGCACGAAAGAGCTACGTTTGGATGTACGCGCGAACGATGCTGTTGATGCGCGGGATCTTTGTTTTGATCCAGGCGTTGCCCCGCTCTTCGTAGAGAGCCTGGTCGACGCCGCCGCTTTTGCCAGGGGTGGGGTTGTACGCGGCTCTGAGTGCGTCCATTCCCTGGATGACTTGTCCGAAGGGAGCGAAGTTCTGCTGGTCGAGCAGCTTGTTGTCCGCCATGTTGACAAACAATTGCGTCGTGCGAGTGTTGGCGCCGGAGGTCGCAAAGGTGATGGTCGTTTCCTCGTTGGAGATCTCCACCGGATCGTCGTTTATAGGCACCGACCAGCGTTCCGTCATGGCAGGGTCAGCAGCAATGCCGAACTGGACGACGAAGTTGGGCACTATCCTGAAGAACGCAGCTCCATTGTAAAAACCGTCCAGGACCAGCTTGTAGAACTGCTCGGCGCCAAGGGGAGCAAAGGACGTGGTAACGTGGATTACGATGTCTTGCAGCTTGCCTTCCAGAATGATGTCGGTTTCGAGAACTACGGTGTACTCTTCCGGGATCACGAGCGCAGTTTCTTCTTCAGGTGCCGCCAGCGCACACGCCACTAGTGCCAACAGGCACACAGCAGCAGGCATATGCTTTCTTTCAAGTTGGCCTGGTAGGGCACTTGGAAAAAAACGGGAAAAACAACAGCTTAATTTGTGTGGTAATAGTTTGGAGAACAGTGCCTCTTTCGTGAACGGTCAAGTCTTCTTTGACTTCTTTTTTACGCATGCATCGTACCGCTCCGCCCTGCTCTCTCAAGCGCCAAGCCCCGTAAGAATCGCCGTTCTTTCCATCGGAGCAGACGAAAGGAAAAGTTCCCAGAGAAGCCTGCACCGCGAAAGCTGGCAAAGTCAGCAGTTGACCTAGAGACCTAGAGACCTAGAGACCTAGAGACCTAGAGACGACCGGCTCGTTATCATCAGCACTGACGCCACCGATAAATCTTCATGAATACTGCACAGATTTGCTCTCAATGCTCGATACGTGGAGCTGCAGCCGTTCGATGGGCTGGGGGTAGAAAGAGGGGCAAAGGAGTTCTTCCATTTCGTGCAACACACGCACCAGTGTAAAAGGCCGTGAGAAGAAGAAAAACGAGGAATGTGAACGAATAAGACCCACAAATGCAGAGAATACTCGGAGGTGCCGTCCGTGTGCTGTCTTCGACGGAGAGTGAGAGTGAAGAAATACTCGAGGGGCTGCTTTGTGCTTACTTCAAAGGAGGCAGGGGGGGAGAAACAATACAACAAAGTGGGTCTTTGTTTGTTCAACGCTTACGCCCGCCACTAAACCCAATTCACCTGGATTTCGTGTGGGTACAGCACATTCACCTCCTTCGATCTTGGAATATGTTTGCGATAGCGGGAGTCATCGGCATGCCGATGAGTACCACACGCTTTTTCCTCCTTTGTTGTTTCGCAACTTGCAGCTGCTCAAGTATTTCCTACTTGAACGCTTCCACCCACAAATACCGCCGAGGTATTTGTAGGGGTGTTTGTCATGCCTCAAGACTGGCTGCCTCCTCGAGTATTTGTCCCGAAAGCAGGTGCGTATCCAAAAAGAAAAGGTGGGTCGTCGTGGGTTGCAAGTCTCCCGGCGCCCTTCTCCGAACCCTCTGCGTCCGATTCGGTGGGAATCCTGCACCGGTTGGTTGCACACATGACCCACCACCCAAAGCTGAGAAAAGGGACTTCTTCAGGGGGAAAACCTGCTTGATTTTGTGGTTCTAGTCTCTCTCGGGGCAATTGGAACATCCCTTCACTCGCAACGTGTCGACAACGGTAGAAGACACACGAGCAGAGAGTGTTGGCGAAGACCTGTTGTCGCTCTTTTTCGTGAGTTTCGGCCGCTATCCACGTACCTTACATACGGTCCCCCCTGTTCGTTTCTTTTCGTGCTAGTATTAGTCACAGCTCTTCCTGCAGCTCACCCGTGTACTCACGTCGTACCGGTAAGGCTTTGCTCTGACAAGGCTATACGAAGCAAATTGCTTTTCCGGTTTTCGTGGAAATGGTGGTGGGGGGTTTGTAAGTCTATGATGATATGGAAGCCCGTGTCTACGGACTCTCCTCTGCTTCACACCGAATTGTTTTCTGGGCGACGAAGCGTACCCAGTGTACTGCACGACACTACTACACACTACTGCTACAGGACTTTGTCACTTGACTAGCTATCCATTCCCTCCGGGACCAGCGAAACAACAATATTTTAGACTACTTCTTTTCTTTCAGGGTACCCAGTTTCAGGGAGCCAGCGGAAACACCTCAAGCAGTGGCTGCTTTTCTGTGCCTCTCTCCCTTCGGTTATTTTTCCCTCCTGGTAGGTAAACCACGCAGCAAAGCAAACTCCACAGACATTCCCCTAGTCCATTTTTGGTAGAGACGCACCGATTTGCTTTGTTTCAAACGCACTCATACCATTCGATTATTTTTCTTGTACACACCTTACCTTGCTCTTATGTTGTGTGAGGAGCACGCACACGGATACTCTGGAAAACCGGTCAGCGAAGCGCTGCACAAGCACAAAGTCCAGGTTCCCTTGATTGTTTTGATCTCGGGAGGGGGAGGTGGTTGATTTCGCTCTATTCTGGAAGCAAATGAGCGTGCTTAAGTATGTTATCAGGTCCAATCAAACTCGATCGGAGTGTATATAATATCATGCGTTCCCAGATAGGAGGGGAAAAGACTCCAAGGCGCTGCCCGGTGCTTGGTTTGACTACAAGAACAGGGAGGAGCAAGGCAACCACTGAACATAGTCTTGATTTTCTGCAGATAGCGTGCACACACCGTGACGATACCCACACGGCGGAGTCCAGCCTGAGTCACACCCGAAAAGCGGGTGTGCTTCAGCTCCTGAACTGAGCTCGACCGTGCTGACGTGTCTGTGCTTTGATGTGTTTGGGGCCTCGAGTTTCCAAGACAAGACAGGGAATATCCCCCGCCTTTTCCTCCTGTCAACCTGAAGTAGTTCACAGATACTGCCAGTTACCTGGCAGCAGTCACGGTCTCGGCCCCGGGCCCAGAAATGGGATTTTCATGTTGTCGGAGCACTCGGATTCACGACTCCCCCCTTGGTACTGTCAGTTATCTGGCAGATACCTATAAAGACTCGAGTCGCCTAAGCCTACTTTTCTGCACAGCTAAGCTGCTGACACGTAGGCTGCTTCTGCCCAAAAGAAGGCACAGGTAGCTCCGCACCTTAAAAAGAGGCGACATCCTCCTCTGAGTCTTGCTTTTGGGAATAGCAGAGGTTTTGCAAGCTATCTAAGGCAAGGCAGCTTTAGAATTTGTCGACGGCTAGCCGACACTCTTGGGCTAGAGAGCCTGCTTCGTAAGTCTACACGGCACGACGAAGTAAATATGGAGTGTATGCGGGATAAGAAACAGCGAGAGAGAGAATCAAGAAGACATGCTGGGACATGTAAGGTAAAGGGGGAAATTGGGCCTTTTGGACAAACTACCAACCCCTGGGTTGTCGCGCCCATCGAAAGATCTTCGGAAGGAAGGGGACACGCTTTGAGGAACAACTGGAAAACGGGATACAATATTTTAGTTTCATGTACCTTTCCGGAAGGCGAGAACTGAGGATTCATTCAAGACAAGCAAACCCCCAAAAGAGGGGCTAGAGGCACCTTCTAGCGTCCCGTACGGGAGCAGGAATTGTGCTCCAGCTTGTCACGAATCACCTGCGTTGAATACGGCAGCTTCTACCGAAAGTCATCATCGGACACTCTACCGAAACGGTTCTCGGCTCCTTTTGCTGTTGCTCGAACTCGAGAAGAGGATGAGTACAAGAACCTGATGGCCTGAGTGAGTTTGCCACAATTCTATCCATCGCAACGACGCATTTCACTTTTTCGAGAACGGGCGCCGAGGTATTTTTGTCTGCCGGGAGGGGGTGGGGAGGATGAGCTTAGCGTGGGCGTTGGGCTTTAGTCTCCCAAATCCTAAACACGCGCTGCCAGCGTTCTCTTTTATTTAAAACTAAGAGCTCGTCACTCGCACAACCACGGCTGATGCAAAACTAATGATGAATGATAGGACGAGAGAGTTGTTCTCGTTGAACGCAGTGCCTGATCGTTTTTGCGTAAAGCTTGACTCAGGACGCAAGTGAAAACACCAGGGTTTGCGGCGACGAGCTGCTCATTTTCTCGAACACTTCATGTTTGGTAAATGTATTTCGGTTCTTCAGCGGTTTGAGACCGCCGCTTCTTTTTTCCATACTGTTGCTTGGTTTGTCTCTGACCGACATGTGAGGCGGGTTGTTATTGCTTCTATTCTGAAGGGCGTAAGTATGATTGCCTGACGCCGCTGGAGCAGGCTATGGGAGCGGGGTGGGGCGGACTCTCGTTAGCGAGAACAGCCACGAGGTCGCATGCAGGATCCGGCGAAACAACTCAGACCTGGCTTCCGCTTCAGCATGTTCTCGGGATAGAGGCCCGCCCGCCGCCTGAGAGTCATTTTGGCGCGCGTCAGAGAGACGCCGTGTCACAACACTGTTGCGACGGTCAGCAAACACCTGGTAAGCACAGGAGTTACATCGAAAAAATTCTCCAGGAGGCGCCCCGGTGCTTATTTCTACGGAGGCTAGACTGGGAGAAACAACACAACTGCCAATCAGTCTTTCGGTGGACGCTTACGCGCGCACTGAACCCCGATGTACCTGTGCTTTGCCTGTGGGCACAGTGCCGCATGGCTCCCCCCCCCCGCCGATGTACCACGCACCCAGATCAATGCACATGCCAGGAGGAAAATGGTGTGGTACTCATCAGCACGCCGTGTGGTTGTGTTCCGAACCAATTTTTAGGCAGCGCCCCGCTCACTCGGGAGGTGACGCGAATGCCAGCGAGGCATCTCCATTGCAGGGCACCGTGTCTCCGCGCCACGGCAGGTCGACGGCAATAGGGGGAGGTCGCGCGATTCACTTGTCACGTACTGCTGAGGGCGTTGTTGTGCTGTACTCAAGCTCTCGCATTGGCACGAGGCTTCGGCTCGAGAGGCGATAATCTGTAACATCGACGGGTCAGCTTTCTGATTTTATTTGTGCAAGAGCTTTCTATGCAACGGCCAAAGTTCATCGGCCCACCACCCCTTCAGAGCCTTCTACGAACCGAACATACGGGCGGCACATCTTGCATTTTCTTCCATAAAGACCCTTGCATACCGGTTTCTTTCAATTTTGCTGTTTCATTTTGGTGTTCTAGAGTCTGGATGACTCTACGGGTTTCTGAGAGGGAGCCCATCGTACACGGTGGGTCAAGCCACACAGAATATGGGAAGTGTTTCCCCCTCCCGACAAAAAAGGCCGGGGAAATGGGAAGAAGTGTGAAAACGGGTTCTTGCCTAGAGGCTTTTCGTGTTATTCTGCAGATGCTTTGATGATACCCCCGAAAACCCGTATTGAGTAGTTCGTGCGTAGTTCGTGTGTGTAAGTCGATCTTTGAGTGCGTGAGCCCCTCCGAAGAAAGGTCCATCACACTAGTTCCAGGCCACTTAGCCCGGGTCTCTGGGTCGCGCCCCCCTCCTTCTCTTGGTCACCTGGTCTTGCGTCTTGCTGGTCCGTTCGGTCGGCTTGTCGCTTCGCGCTTCCCCCGTCTCCACTCCCTGCCGCACGGGCTTCTTCGGAGGCCGCTTTACTGCTCGTCTGCGCATCGACTGCTCTGTACTCGTTGCCTTGCCCGCGTAATTCGTGCGGGGTTTGTGAAACGGCGAGGGCAACATTTCATAAGTGTGCTGGATTATTTCGCTGCAGAGTGGCAAGTTTTATAAACCCGTAGTTTGTGCGGAGTTCTTGCGTACTTCGGTACTTCGGTTTTCGGGGGTACCATGTGAGCTATATTTTGTGTCCAGAAGGGCGGGTTTCGTGTCGTGATCCTCGATCGTGAATGACCATGTATTTCACCTGGTCACTGCCGAAACGCGGGGTGTACTTGTCAAAGATAAACGCCAGCTTCAGGGGCTGGAGTTCCGGGTGTGTAAAATGTGGTGGGGCGAGAATCGCGGTTAATGGTTGCATAACACTGCCTCTCGTGCATGTTTGCTGCTGCCATCAAGCGCCTTTTTCCAAAAGAAATAAGGAAAAAAAAGAGAGGGGAGAGTAGAAGACTCCGTAAAAGGAATGAACCCATGAGGGACTAGAGCCCTCTATTTTAGACTGTTCTTGTGCTATTTTCTTTCTTTTCTAACCGCGGTGCGTTACCTGTTCTTCTTGGGTTTCGCTGGTGGGGGAAACTTTTAATTTTGCTTGATGGCAGAAACTGCCGCTCATGTATGTTTTGATGCTAGGTGCATCAAGTCTTCTGCGAGGAAATGCAGATTCTGTTTGCTTTTTTTCTTTTCGCCTTCGTTGTCGACAACTTCTTTCCGTACCAAGGTTTTGGACGGTTTTGATGGTGTCGTAGAGTAACTGATGTTCGGTCACCTGAGTCTAGGGCTGAAGTTACTACCGTGACTGAGGTCGATAAACTAGTCTACATGAATAGGCGAGCTACAATAGCAATGGGAGGAACAGCTCTGTGGGAAACAAAAGACGGGAGAATGCTTTTGTTTTTAGAGTTATAGTTCGCTTGTGAATCCGGGATTTTAGAGTCTCCGGGGTGACTTTCGTCGAATGGGTTCTTTTAAAGCTATTACGGGTGGGTTTGGGGGGGCATGCATGGCTTCTTTCGTGTACACCTTACTTGGTCGCTTTGGCGAGTCAGGTTCGAAACAATTTGTGACCGACACCAAGTTCTCGCCAGGTTAGGTGAGTGTTCTTGGGCTCCCCACGTCTTACAAGTTGAGCAGGAGTTGCCCTGTAAACCGTATCGGTCCATTGTTCGCACCATGGCTCTAAGTAGAGTAGTAGTTTTTGAGAGATCGATTCGTGCCAAAGAGAACTCGCGGGACAGTAGAAAATAAAACGTGCTTTGATTTCGTTTCAGTTGCTTTCTCTCTACTTCGTGAAGCAGGTTTTGCGTCTTTCCAAGCACTGTGTTGAGGGCTGTATGTTTCCCTCTGTCCCGAAGTGAATCACGAAAGTTCCCTTGCCGTTGTCTGACAGGGCGCGGGGCGGCCCGGGGGCGTTCACTGTTCCGTCGTATCCTTAACTTTCTTCTTTGTGTCGCCAGAGCCGCGCACATACAATTTGCACGGCGGAAACCGATCGAACCAGCCGGTCGGCTGATTCGAAGGGACAAGCGTAATTGCCGTTTTTCTTTAGAGTGAAAGCCTGCTTACTCGTAAATTTACGGGGTTTTAAAGTCTCCAGGCGACCTTGGCAAGATGCCCTCCTCAGTATGGTGCCGCAGTAGGTGACTGTCTGTCTGCTTGGTACCGTCGGTGCTGCTTGTGGACAAGAGTGCTTCTCTTTTCCCCCAAGGGGAAAACATTCATTTAGGGGGGCCAACACACTTTCCCGAATAAAACGTGAATTCTTTTCCGGGAGTGAAGGTTTTGCTCCCCATGACGACGGGAGAAACAGTCCGGAAAAAGCATTCAAACAGGGTTTTGCCCCAAGGCTTTTGGTGATATTCTGCAGATGCTTTCAGTTGTTTAAGTGTTTTATGTTAAAAAAAATGGCATCCAAATTTAAGCAAGAACTGATGTGGGCGTGTGAGTGTCTATGGACACACAGACGCACACACACGTCCACAAACACACACTATCCCAGATGCTTGTGGTAATCCCGTTGCAGGTTTCTGCTGTCGGGTTCTCAGTGCTTGGAAGTAGATTGAAACTGACCTTCGACACTGCAGTTTGCCTCTAGGAACTCAGAAAGCTTCAGGAAAAAAACGTGCTCTTGTGTGTAAACCGTTTGTGTGTGATGATGTGCGTGCCTGGTGCGATCGATTTCCCGTTTGTTTTTACCTTTTCTGATTTCCAGGCGGAGGTCTGACCAGCCACCAAAAAGCGCTGCCCACGTCTTTTTTGCCTGCGAAATAGACTGTATGAAAACCTGCGGAATTGTCGGTTGCAATGCACAGTCGTTAGGTGGTCCCAGATCAACGTCATCATTCGTTTTGTATCAGCCGCGGTTGTGCGAGTGACAGCTCCAATTGAGAGCCTAACTGGTTGACAACTGAGGTTTTGGTTTGGATTCCAGCGGCTCGAAAGTGCTTCGAGACGCTTGTCCGTGCATATGTCCGCAGCCTGGGGGATAAGAATGCGCGGACTGTAGACACTTTAAAAGGGGGGTGCCAATATAAAGACAACTAGGGTCTTAACTCGACGCATACATCCGCCCGCAAACCCGGCACAACGAACTCGCGCATCACTCCCCCCCTCATATTTTCAGATCCGAGGTCGTAAAGGCTACTTTAAGGATCGTATAGTATGCTTTGCATCCTGGCTGAGTCTGGCGAGATATACTCCCCTCCGGAAGAACGAGCCTGAGTTCAGCCTGAGTCGAGCCTGAGTCAGTGCGACTCAGCCAGACTCAGTGTGGACTCAGGCAAACTCAGGCTGGGCGGGCTGCACTGTTGAACTACTGTACTGGTACTGAACTACTACACCTGGTCACTTCAGTGGTTGGTCGCTGAGGTTCTGGCAGCAAGCTTGCGGATGTGCATGGTGTATCAGACAACAAACTGGGACCCCACACACAGAAATCAACAGTGCTCCTAACCAGACAAAATTTGAGTGTTGCAAACGAAACTTGAACACCTGTAGTTGGACCCTAAAGCTGGTCCAGTGCCCACCTACAGGCGATTACTTGAATACTTAACGCTGAACCGCAAAAATCGCGGTTCGTTGAGTATAGGTAATTACAAAGTTGTCTTGCACCTGTGTGTGTCGTGCTCAACAGCTTTGTGATTGTGATTATTGGCCCTCACTGCCCCACTGAAGTGACCCGAACACTAATATATAGGCTGGACTCTGGCGAGACTCAGCCAGACTCTGCCAGGATGCAAAGTATGGTATACTAGTGAGTGTATCGTATCTGCGGTTGTGTTATTCTTGGACAAATCGAACATTGTCCTAGGTGCTGTACAGGTATACAGAATGAACCGATATATTTCGTCTCACCTTTCAGATACGGTTCTCACATGCTTGCTTTTGCCCGGAGCGTAGAGTTTAGCTCTGGGCAATGCACAGCCGTTGGGTGGTCCGGACACTCAGCTGATACGCTCATGGGATTGTCCTTTGACAGAGTATGGTTGTGGCAAGCTCGTTCTGGCCGGGAGCCAGCACCGGCATGCTGCGTGTCACTGGTTTATATTGCGTAAGACCACCCTTCGGAACTGCCCAACCTGAACGCTGCGAGATGGTGTGCGAAGTTCTTCGATTGTGTCTTGCTTTTGGCTTTCTTGTCCTTTCCCTTCTTTCTCTAGCAATTTGGGTTGCGATTTCTGGTTTGTTGCTGGACGTCCGTAGAGTTTTTGGGGAAGGTCATTTTTGCGTTTTTTTTTGTTCTCATATTTCTTTTTTGCGTTTCCGGCGGTATCCGCTTCGTTGTTCTTTTTTGCTTTCTTTACATGGGATGCTGTAGGACAATAATCTACTCCAACCCTCCTGTAGCCCCTGATCTGCATATTCGGCTGTGTTGACGTGTCGGGTGGGACCCCACGCGCAGCGGACTTTTTGGAGGTGCTGCCGCAGTGCAGGCGTCAATTGCGCCAAAACCCCCTACAGTAGTTGGTATGGTTTACTGTTCTTCAGGTATGCGCGAACTTGCTCTACACCGACTTGCCGGCTGCAAACCGGCTTCCCCTTAAAACGCTGATTTTTTTTTTTTTTTTGATGTTGGAGCAGGCTATAAGCTTCATTTTGCCTCAGTTTTCCAAATTCCGTCTCAATAGCCAATTTGCTTTTCCCGCTCTGAAATCGAGAAGCCACCCGAACCTTTTAAAAGGGGGGGTCCGGGGGGCACCGCCCCCGGCAAACGGTACGGTTCATTCAGGTGGAAAGAGTTTGCACTTCTCAGTCCGTTTGTCGCGTTAAACATACGACCAACGTACTGGTGGCACAATTTGCCACCTGTGTGACCCTCGCCCGGTGCACACTCCTGAAGCCAACAGCCCATTTCAAATTCATCAGATACTGTGTGCTGGTAAACCATTGGCACGAGTAGATGCAGACCGGAGATGAGATCACGGAACAAGGCACTTGTGTCAACTCGGAAAGAATCTGTCAAGGATTTCGGGCTGCTTCTGAGCCTCGACTCTCTCACTCGGCTCAGCACCCGCGGCAGCCCTAACTTCTGCCAGCCAGCCCACCATGCCCAGCGGCGACCCACCGATGGCCAGCCCCTGACCGCGAGCCCAGCCCTTGACCGCCAGCCAGCTTCCTGGCACAGCTGGCCTAACCCACGCCACCGGACCCCCACGACCTTTTTCATCGAACGTCGTTTTTTGCACTTTTATTTTATTTTTTGAGCCGCCCGGATTTCCAAATTCCGTCAGCTGACGGAATTTGAACTGTTGGAGATTGGTGCAATTGTTGTTCCAACCGCCACACAGCGAAGTATGCGACACGGCCAACACGACGGTGTCGGATGTCGTAGCACTGCTTCTTCAAGCGACGGGCGGGTCATCATATGAGTTGTCCCCATCCGTCGGACGAGGAAACGCGGAACCACGGTTGCTTAGTCCTAGCTTTCGTTCACCGACCGGCACTTTCTTCTGTTTTTTTAAGAACTCTGATCAACGCCCCAAAACAGGCTGCCGTCTTTTTAACCCCCAGACATCTTGCTGGTTGGTTGGATTGTCAGTCTAAAAAGGCCCGGGGGCCAGTTTGTTCCTGTGTCCTTGGCCTTCCCTGGTCTTTGCTGGAGATCCCGTGTTCCTTTTAGACTTAAAGTTCGCTTGAGAATCCGGGTTTTTAGCATTCATTTTTGTTTGCTTGGGGGTTTCGGGATTATTAGTAATTTGTTCCCGCTTTTTTTTGTTGTGTGCGAAGGACCTGTTTTGTATCTTTACATGGCAGGTTCCAACACTGCCAACCTTCTTTTTTGTACTGACATGTCCAGCGTGGTATGTTGTTCCAGCACCTTTGACCAGCGGTGCGCAAAAAATATATCGCCGCAGCACCGCAATTTCTGGGGTTCAATTACTACGTGATGGTCACCGCTAGCAGGGCCCCTAGCCTATCGCTTCATGGAGGCAGAGCGAGGAGCTTCCTCTTCCAGGCTAACGGGTGGAGCATAAGACCTGGGGGCAACAACAAACCTTCCCCGGTCGGATACGAGCCCGCATTGTACTACGGGACTAATACAGATGAAGCCGTGAACACACTTGTTATTCACACAACAAGTGCGTCGTGCGGTTCGGCCGCCCACCAGGAAGTTGATCCCTTGCGAGACAGGCTTTTTCTGCAGGCGGAAGCTGTTCGTGAGAGTTTTCCTCCCGCATGAGAGTGTGGGATCTCCAGGTTTTTGAGGGTTTCGAAATGCGCCACGGAGAAACTCGGTCAGGGTGACGAGTACAGCGACACCTGGTGCGTGGTTAACTATACAGAGTGCAGCAACTGTACTTTTCAAACCCCACCCTTCTTTGTTTCCATCATCTTTTATGCGCGTAATTGTGTTTTCTAGACTGTTTCTTTTTCTCTTTCCCCTCCAGCGGCTCTCCTTAACGACGGCGACTGCCCGACTAGCCAACCGAGGTGGCTGCTTTCTCCCAGGCAAAGTATAATGGAAGTTCATCGGTTGCCTAAGCTTTTTTCTCTTTTCTTCTTTTTTGCTCCTCTCATTTCTGAGCAGAACCACGAAGAAGGGTAGCACACGGGGTGCCGAGTAATGGGGCTCCATCCACACCTGCAAAAGACGCGAAATGACAGAGTGATGGAATCTCCCCCTCGCAGTGCATCTTTTAAGACCTGTTTCTTGTTTTAAAAAGCTGGTGGTTTTCAAGTCTCCGATTGAGGGCGGGATAGCAAGGTTGCAGTATGACTGCTTTTCTGCTGTCTGACAGGTTTACAGTACATGTATCAGCACAGAATTTGCGTCGACAGCCTACGTTGCAGGGCATAGAAATGTGTCATTTTCAAAGTTTTAAGGTCTCCGTGTGACCGTTCATGAATGGGGTCTCTTACAGCAAGAAAGGGCTGTATGGTTACGGGTTGTATATTTAGTGCACGTTTTCATCATGTGACCTCGGGAAGAGTTCGGCGTGAGTTGAACTCACCCGCAAGTTGCAACACGATAGCTGCCCTCCATCGGGAGGCCGGGTCGGATGCGTTGATCATCCCCCCCTTCCCCCTCCCACGTTGAGAAAAATGGGTTGCAAGAAGAACACGCCCGCAAGGTACAAGAAGAGCTCGTCACTCGCCGGCCGCGGCGGAACTGCCGATAAGAAGAAATGTGAAAGGGTTTCCGCGAAGCTCAACAGTCTCGGCTTTGTGTTCTCGTGACTGAAACGCCGAGAGCCTGTGGCAATGTGAAATACTATGTACGCTTCTGGAAATCCGTTTCGCGATGTTTACTCACGTACTCACGTTATCGTGGAACGCAGGAAGCCTGTAGCGATTCCGAACGTGACAGAAAACGCAGGGAAAGTGTGTCGGTACTTTTATTCATGTCGTCGTGGAATCTCTCCCGATGTGTCACGTTATCGTGATTCACTAATGCTCTCAGCTTTCATGACGTGGAAAAGTAAGCCGGTCGGTCAAAACAGCCCCGGGGAATCCTGTGCAGCTCCGTGGGTACTGTTGAGCACCTTCATAGTCTGAGGTTAGAATGCAGAAAATCTGTAGCGATGGCCTGCATTAGTCACAGGGTGACCATCTCTTCGATCGTACCGTGTCGTGCTTCAAGCCCTTGCACTTAATCGAACCATCTTTGTTGGTTTGACGAAGCTAGAACGCAAGTAGAGCGATAATCTGCATTTACTGGTGATTACGTTCTCGAACGAACTGTGTATCTTGATAGACAGCCAGTTCCAGGGGATAGGAGGATCCGGCTTCGAAACGCCGCTGTCGGCCAGTGGCGAGCTTGCTTCTCAATTCCTCGCAACGAGACTTAAAGAAAGAGGGAAATGAAGTCCCCGCTTTTTTTCGAGGGGACTGCGCAACAACAACAAAACAGAGCCAGAAGGGACTACAAAACGGACGCACGCATCCTCTTTTTCTTTTGAGAGAGGGACAGGAATAGGACGTCAGGTATGCTAAAGGCCACGGGTTGTCTTGTGTTTCTTCTGAACACGATGTATAGCCACTCTGTGTCAGTCTTGAGTTTCCGACACGCTGCTTTCGCGTCCTGTGACTCCTCTCCGACGGGTGGGAGGGGAAGGATCCTTCGAGGAGCGTTTAGAGTGGGTGGTCGGCTCAAGACTTCTGTTTTCACCATCTTGTACGTTTTAACGTGGTGCCTCTCGTCACGGAAGTACGACCACGTGTGTGTGTGCACGAGTTGCGGACCTACTTTTTTGTTTACGCGCAATGAAACCGGATACGTGAAGGTGATGCGATCCAGCCAACCAACGAAATGCAAAGCTGCTGCCTGTCAGTAACGCCTTGATCGCTGGGTGTGCCGCGTTCTCTTTGTCACTCCTGACGATGAGATGGGCGTGAATTCATGCGAAGTGCCATGATGTTACGTACAACAAAGCAGCTGGCCAATTGCTGGGCCTGTTCGATGGCCGGCGGTCCTGGCCAGTCAGAAACTGACTGGCAAAACGGCCTGTCACGAGCATGTCCGTGCCTGTTGAAATTGCACTACCTACCCTTAGTTCAATGTGTACGGTACTGCCTGCTTTTTGTCGGGGGAGGGTGAGCTGAGGCCGATCGTGTTGACTGGGAGCTTTCTTCAAACTGACCGGTGAACTGAGGGCCCCGCACCCACCCCCTCCAAGTGTGCAGTGCTGATACAACACCTTTTTTTTCGCTGGATGTGCGGACATTGCCTGCAGTACACGGGGTGACGTGCAACACCATTCGCCCAGCAAAGTGCGAATAGTTGTGTGTGAGTGTGTGTTGACACGTTTAACTGTTTCAGGTGACCTCTGGACGGGGTCGGTTCTTTTATTCAGGTGCGTGACTTCGAGTGTAAGGTAAGACTTACCGTTTCCAGTGACGAGGCGAGGGGCTCACGACCCGGTCGGACACGCACGGAGGGTTGCGGGTGTCAGAGACTGTAAAGACGCGTTAAAATGGTATGAGCTCGGCACCAAGTCCCGTCCGCCCCGCTTTTTGGTGCTTTCTTTCGGGGACGCATTCGGACGTGTGGAACCTGAATAGCCGACAGAGTCACTTCCCATTGCCACGAGAGCAATAACAGGAGGGAAGGTAAAGTCAGAGATCGGGAAGGAGGCGGGGGGAAGAGCCTTACTTGGAGCCAATTCACCCCCGTGCCTGATCGAACGTTGTCGAGCCTTGGAGTGCTTTCAGGGGGGGTAGGTGAATTGGCTCATCTTAGTGGGGGGGTGGGAAGGGGCGGAAAAAGATCGAAGATGATCACAGCGGACCGTGATTCGAGAGGTTTCCGGCCCAGCTTCAGGACTACTTCGCCACAGTTTTCTGAGTGGGGGTGTTTCTTGCGGTTCGAAGGACCGGGGGGGGGGGACTCTGCAGCACCCCCCGTTGACCGTGAGGCTAAGGCGAGCCAAAATGGGATGGGGCGGGGGGGTTCTTGCTCCTGTCGGGTATTTTCCCACCACTCCGTGAAACCGGATTTGGGTTCCCCCAACGCGTCTTGGGGGTTGGGAGGAGGAGGGGGAAAGGTTTGTCGATTTTTATGAGCACGTGGTGCTTGCACCGCTGGAGGGCGTGTTTACTTGTTAAATCACGGGTTTGTGGAAAGATGTTCAGGAACCGGTCGCAGAGCGAAACCTTAAAGGCCACAACCATTTCGCTGTCTCCTTTGCTGCCGCGAGCTGACACTGCCCACAGGGGGGTGTGCTGGTCGGTACTCCGTCGGCTGAAAAGACACCTCCAAGCTGCAAGTGACGAGGTGGCATCGAGCTTGTGGGTGGAGGGGTAGCAAGGGTTGAAACCGCAGCTTCCTTGTTGTGCGTTTTCCTTTCATTTTGTTTTTGAACTGTTTGAAACAGCGTTTCTTTCAAAGGATTCATCGGCCTCTCCGAGGTGAACTGGGTTTGCTTCAAGGCTGACTGGCCTTACTGGCCCGGCGGTAAGGTTTGTGTGCAGGCAACACGATTCGCGTTCGTATTCTTTCTGTGTTGCCTGACAATTCGTCGGATACTTTTTTCCCCGCACTTGTGCATTTAGCAAGATTGCAAGTCCGTGCTTGGAATGGTTTCATGCTCAACACGCAGTGGTCCCATCGGCACCTTGTTTCGGTGCTGCAAGCCACGGGCACACTGAGGCTGACCATCATCAGCGCAACCTGAGTGTCCAGACAAGACAGCGGCGTGAGTCTGGTTTGTCAGGAGGCTGTTTGTAGATCGTCACAGCCAGGATCATTCATGCTATTCTAACCGTGTCTGAGCAATCTTGCGCACTGTCTGGGGGGCAGTAAGAGTGGCTGAGGTGTGTTGAAGGCCACTCCCTTCGCATCGCGAGGTTTGCAGCAAACACTTCCCCTTCCCCGCTATCTTCCTCGCCGTTCACTCTGCTCACTCTGCGGGCTGCTTTTTCAGGTTTGTCTTGCTTTCGTTTATTCTTCTTTTTGTTTTCTTCGTTCGTTGCTGCTATTATTCGACTACTGTTCTACCCGACCCAGCAGCATGACTACCGTTCTTGCTCTTCCTCCAATGCCTGGGGTCCCCCCTGGCGGCTGCAGCCATAACTTCATCTCATTGTCCTAAGGGAGAGGGACAGGGCTGTCTCTGAGTAGCGCCCACCCGAAGGCAGTTGGTTCCTTCAGGCAGAACTTTTCCGTCGGCGGGAGTTGTTTGGCTGACCTTTTCTTTTTCTTTTTCTTTTTAGCGCTTGTTTTTCGTTTTTGACCGCTCGACGACCGACTCTGCCGGTCGGCGAGCGATGGCAAAACTGAGGAATCGTGATTTCGGCTGATGATAAGCTTCTGATGAGCCAATTCGCCTACCCCCTGAAAGCGACCAGAGCTCGATTGCGCGGCATGCAGATTATAGCCACAGATTCTTTGCAATCTAATCCAGACGATTACGCGGTAATTACACTCGATTGCGCCGCGATTACCCTCTTAAATTGCATTTTACAACTCAAAACCGTTGGATCGAGCAGGGGGCGAATTGGCTCATCTGATTGAAGGTTCCAACTACATATTTTGTTTGAAAGCTCTGGAGAGAGAGAGAGTGTGCGTGCGTGTGTCTAGTCACTAGCGAGACGTGCAAGACTGGACAGGAATGGCAGGGCTTCGTGTCTTATCTCGGGTTGCTTGAAGAGCCCTTTATGGGGGTGTTCGGTCGTTGGTTGGTCGCTCGAAGAGCCTTTTTTGTAGCAATCAATTGTGTGTGCGAACAAACAACCGAGGTTGATGTGCTGTCTGGTGCCTTTCGACTTTCTTGTTTTATTTTTAAATTCTTGAGTGTCAGAACCGTGCGGCTGGATCCTTTCAGCAGGTTTCTAGCGGCGGAAGTTGTTTGGGGGGTTCTTCTTTTTTGCAGTTCCGCCGCGTTGAGGCTACCGTGGAGCTACCGGGTCATCTAACTAAGTCGCCTCGGGGCTAGATGCAGGCTGCGTGTGGCGCAAGATACCAGACAAGTGCAGCCGCTGAAGGGACTAAGAGACTAGCACCGAAGAATTGGGGGGAAGCAAAAAACGTGCTCCAAATGAAAGCACTCAACACCGCACCGTGTCTATCTGCCGGAGCGCGGAATGCAGGCAGGTCAGCGATGTGAGTCGAGTTTGTCAGGCGGTTGTTCGTGGCTCGTCACAGCCAGGGCCACCCTTGCTGCCGGAGTACCGGAAAATCCGTCTCAGGGAGAAGGTTCTTACTACGGTACTACAGCGTCTGAGCAATCGGTAAAAAAGCTGGGGCGGCCCTACTTGTGACTGCGACTTGCTAGAACGACTCTGACTTGTCTTCTTTTGCGGTGGTCATCTGCAAAGACAGCCGAGACCGACACGCTTGGGGGGTGGTGGACACTTGAAAGATTCTCTCCCTTCCTCGACTGAGCATCGAGGAGGTATCGTATCCGTTAAACCAAGGACGTTGGGAGCCGTGCGCCGGGTTTCTTTTCGTTCTCGTTCCAAACCCACTTCGCGTCTTGCGAACACGTCCCTTCCTTGTTGTTTTGGCTCGGCAGAATTCCACTGAAAGCTTGCTGCGGGCGCCGCACCGGGGGTTTCTAGGGTCTCAGGGGGTGACCTTCGGCAGTAGCCGGCGAGGGCAATCGTTCTTTGATGTTATGTTTGTCCTGAACCCAGACCGAGCCACTTCCTGCGCGCACAGGTTGGGCCTGCCGCCGGGGGACGTCGAGTCTAGAACGCTAAACACCTCCGCGATTGTACGCCCCTTCGTCGGGTAATGCTGGGGTTCACCAGGCAGAAAACCAAACCGGTTGCCCGTCGGATTGGCAGGTCAGAAGCGACGTTGTGGCGCCTGGAAGCATTACGGGGAAAGGCTCACCGCCGAGGCTCTGGGCGGTGCTTTCGGGCGCACTCGGCAGGGGTCTGGCGAAGAACCGCGGCTCGTTGAGCGCGGCGAGGGCAGGGAGGGCTTCGGCGAGAGAGAGAGAGAGAGAGAGCGCCCTGGCGGGCTGCCGCTGCTGCTAGCTCTCGGCAGCTCGTGTCGTCGGGCTTCTGTTCATTATCGTTCCGGAACCACTTTTGCGCATCTTGCGAACATGTCCCTCTTGTTTTGGCTCGGCAGAATTCCTCGTGCGTTCGATCTGCCCCGACTACTGAAAGCTTGCTGCGGGTACCACACCGGGGGTTTCTAGGGTCTCAGGGGGTGACCTTCGGCAGTAGCCGGCGGGGGCAATCGTTCGTTGATGTTATGTTTGTCCTGAACCCAGACCGAGCCACTTCGTCTTCCTGCGCGCGCACAGGTTGGGCCTGCCGCCGGGGGACGTCGAGTCTAGAACACTAAACACCTCCGCGATTGTACGCCCCTTCGTCGGGTAATGCTGGGGTTTACCAGGCAGAAAACCAAACCGGTTGCCCGTCGGATTCAGGGGCAGGTCAGAAGCGACGTCGTGGCGCCTGGAAGCAATACGGGGAAAGGCTCACCGCCGAGGTTCCGGGCGGTGCTTTCGGGCGACTCGTCAGGGGGGCTGGCGAAGAACCGCGGCTCGTTGAGCGCAGTGAGGGCCGGCGGGGTGAGGGAGGGCTTTGGCGAGGAGAGAGAGCGGCCCGGGGGGCTGCCGCTGCTGCTGGCTCGCGAGCTCGTGTCGTCGGGCGGCAGGATCGGCAGCCGGAAGCCCCACGTCGAGTAGACGCCGACGGGGCTCGCGCACGGCGAGCTGCGCCCGCGCCAGGCCCGCGGCTGCTTCGGCGTCAGCCCCGTGCTGCTGATGAGCCAGCACGGGACGCACTCCGGCGCCAGCCACGCCACGACCAGCGCGCACGCTATCCCCCCTGCCTCCCGCTTGTGGATCAGCCAAGCGGCCAGCAGCGCCCGCCGCCGCCGGTCCTTCACGGCCTGCCGGTCCACCACCTTCAGGTACCGGTTCCTCACAAACCCCTCACGCCCGTGCGCTTGCACCAGGCTGTACTTCGCCTTCGGATCTCGGTCTCGACTCACCACGCGTACTACTGTCGTCGGGAGAAGCGAAAGCTCCTGCATTTTAATTGAAAGCGTGCGTGTGTGTTTGTGTATTGTGCGAGAGAGCGAGATAGACAGGGGAGTATTGACTCTCGGCCAAATGCCTCGTCTTCTGATTAAAGACGCGCATGAATGGACCAATGAGATTCCTTCTGTCTCTACCTACTATCTGGCGAAACATCAGTCGAGGGAACCGACTTGAAACTGTCAGCGGGGAAAGAAGACCCTGTTGAGTTTGACTCTAGTCTGACTTTGTGCAGTGACACGAGAGGTGTAGAATAGGTGGGAGGCCGCAACAATGAATACGACTACTCGACTAATGATGGGGCAGCATCGTGATTTGGCGTCGCCCCCCATAAGCAAGCAAGGCGAGACGCGACGGGAGACACCACCCCACCGCCGGATCGGAACGTGTTTTCCCAATTACCTGAAAGCCCCCCCCCCCCGACTGTAGTAGGTGCAAAGTTGGAGACAGCTACAGTAGTCCTGCACGAGACTTGGGCACGTGCCTCGTGTGGGGCAGGTGGGCCTGTGACCCGCTTTGAGAACCCTGGAATCCGGCATGTGTGCCGTTTACGGGATACATGTCGGCTTCCTACTCATGGGGGACCAAGGTAGGCACTCTCACACCTCAAAACCGGACCAACCACTACTCGACTAAGCGACGAGACAGGAGCAGACAGATGCTGTTACACAATAATCTTGGAAATTGCGTGACCGCAGATCCATGGATGACACCGATGGGAAGTCATCTCCGAGGGAGATTCTGAGTTCGATGTTTAGACAAACACTGCCTCTGCATGCTTGATTGCTGAAGGTCGGAGGAGGGGGGGTTTCTCATCGAAAAGGGGTAAATGGCACCTCGTTCGCGCCGAAGACGACTGCCGGGGAGTCGGTGGCAACTTGTTGTACAGGGAGCTTCCGCAAGACCTTTGCATCCGGCGTCGCAAGCATCGCAAAGTAACTCCGGTCCGGGGTCGGCTGCTCCTTGTCGGTGACCATGAGGCAACCCATCCTTGCACGTTCTTCTGGGGGAGGAGGGTGTCTTCGCAGGCAAACGGCGCTGTTCGCCCTATTCGTCTGTTTGCTGTTGGGCCGCCTTTCTTCGCGAGGTGCGCTGCGATTCAACTTCTGACCGGGCGGTCGGATGCCTTCCCAGTCTAACTTTCTTTAAGTGCGCGCTGCTCGCGGCTTGTCTGATCGTGCAGGTCTCGTCTACGCAACCCGCTAATTTCGGTGTGTGCGGTGTGGTGCGCTGCCCCTTTTTTGCTTCAACCTGTTTCGGGCATAGATGTACATAGTTGCATGGAGGCCCTCGGACAAAAGACAGTGACCCAGGGATGACCTCCACATTTCTGAACGGGGTCGCCAGGAGAATGCAGACACACAGAGCCGAATACTACGCTCGGAGCAGTAGGGGTCTTTCGCAGCACTGCCCGTAATAAGCGTCACGCCCGTGACCTGAGGAAGCCCATTCCTGAAGGCAAAACAACCCATTGCACTGGATCGTCCCACTCGTATGTTCATTGCGCGCACATCGTTCTTTCACAATTGTCGCCCATTGACCAGGCAGCGGTCGACCAGTGGTGCGACCACGAGACGGGCTTTCTCGAAACATAGCTGCTCCCTGTAGACCTACGCTGCCTAGCTTAGGCGAGGGCACCCTAATGTGCAGGAAGCAGACCGATTGCTTGGCTGAGTTGTCTACATCTTCCGCGTTTTGGCGACCGTTCCCTGTGGACTTCCCTCCATGTTCATCTTGCTACTGCCTTGCTTCAAGAGACCACCCGAATTCGCTTCTTAGAATCTAGCGTTATTTGTGGTTGAGGAAACGATGAATCGATAGCTCGGCGTGGTTGTCGCCATCCTGGCTCTTTGTTCGTGATGATGAGCAAAACCGAAAGCTGGGCTGGTTGCGCTTTTTGGCGCTTCTTCGCACACTTTGAGCAGGACCGGCCTTCTGCAAGAAAGGGAACGGTGCAGGCCTGCGGCAGCCGATTCCTTACTAAGGAAACGCCAGTTCCTTAAAAATACGGAAACGGGAAACGATCCCATTACGAGCCACCGATCTTAGCCCCCCCCCCCCCGCCCCCCCCCCCCCCTTCGAAGGGAAGTCCAGAATGGTGGCTTGAAGCGAATGCAAATGTCCGACCCCGGGGCCAACATGGAAAAGCACCAGCTTTTAGCTAGCCTAGCCGAGGGTGCGGGGGAAGGAAACGAGCGGCGAGAAGCAGAAAGAAGGCTCTTCCTATCTCCCCGTGGCGGCGACGACGTCGAACGACACGCAAGAAATACGCGGAAGTGCCAACCCACAGCCCCCCGGGTGCTCATCTCGACGAAGGCTAGAGGGTGAAACGATACAACTACAAAATACTCGACGTAGCTGCTTTGACTCCGAATGGAAGGGAGGAAATATAGGGATAGAGCCTGTACCGTAGAGGGGCAAATACAATTTGTTTTTCGCTTACCCCACGTGTGTTGTCTTTCCCCTGATGTGTTTGTGTCTTGTTCGTGTAGGGGTACGTGTTCGGCAGTTACAGCACTTGGGATCCCTTCGGCTATTTTTGTCTGGCAGCTTTGTCGAGCATTTCTTTCCAAACTGGCGCTTTATGCGAGGGGTGAAGTTACGATGTTTTCGGGATAGCGACGGGGTTATTCAACCTGTAACGAGTGTTAGGTATTCGTCGGATATATTAATCTTCTAAGATCTGCGATCTTATACGACAAAAAAAATGGGGGACCATTTTCCTGCCGTTTCCTGCTTTCTTTTTGTTTTGCCGGCCAGCAACATCCCCCTCCAGGGAGTTTGTTAAGAATCATCCGTCCGTCCGGCCCCGGCGTTTGTGCCACAATCGTCCCGGAGAATGTCGATTATTTTCGTCTTCTCTTCGGCCGATATGGGTACGGTGCGGAAAAACGAAGCAACCTTATTGGTACTATATTGAGTCTCCGATTGACCGTTGAGGCGGGATTGGCCTTTTTAAAACTCGTTTTCTGTGTTTTAGAAGAGAGGCATCTTCCGGATCACTGGGTGCAGACATGAGAGTTAAACAAAACTAACCAAATTTAGGTACTAAATTGGGAAAATCCACCCCATTCCAATGATACTTCTTGCAGAAAAAAACAAGAGTCTTTCGTGCTGCATGACCGTCTCCACCGTTATTGCTCAGTTTGATGCAGATCACCCGTTGTTTCATTTACCGTTTAGTGCAAGACCCTAACTCCGGAAAATGCTTCTTTTTTCACCCTTCGACGACGGTGCGTATAAACGTTTTGTTGTTCTGAAGCTTTTTGCCCGTATTTGCGAGCAAAGGCAATCTACCGACAGGTGGGAAAATAAGAAAGAACTGGCAAGTCAGACTGTTCTTGTGCTGCGAAGGCTACTCGGCAGTTTCTAGTCTCCGATTGCTATTGAAGGCGCCTTTGAAAAGTTAGGTCAGAGTCTGGGTAGAGGTGGGTGATTTGGGAAGAAAGCTACGGTGGTCTTCATCAGCTGGGTCTTTCGTTTCGTGAGTACTCAGTAACTGTCACTGCGTGTTTCGACTCGACAATCCAGGGATGGTTTCCAGATTTCAAGTCGAGATGAATTCTAAGACTTGGAATGCCGCTGGCGGGGTTGTTGAAGGTACTGAGGATGAACTTGACCCCCCAACCATGCCGCAAAAGACTGGGCTCAAGTTCTGTTGTAGCAAACGAAAGGTCGCACGGGTCCTGGTTGCGGACGTTGACAAGATCAGTTGACTGCATGTGCGAGAGCTTCCCTACCCACCCTTTCTCCTATTTTCATTTCCGTTGTGTTTTGTGGCGCCACGCCGTTCGTGGCAGACTCACGAGAATCATTGCTTGGCATTTTTACGCTTTGAGTTTGCACCACGCAATAAGTCTGTACGAAAAACGAAGAACGGAGCAATATTTTGTCAGACTTGTGGTGCTTGTATCGAAACAAAAGACGGGCGCTTCGTTTTGTTTGTGGTTGCCGGTTGATTCGACTCTCTCATTCTCGGTTTTATCCGGCTTCTTGTTCGGGCTAAGAACTCTGATCAAAAACACGCGCTAGCGTACGTCTTAGGAGCATTCGTTTCAGGGCGTTCTTATGAAAAAGGGCGCTGTTGCTGCATTCCCACGGACCAATCAATGCGTATTCTCATGTTCGACACAAGCCAGCCCCGTGAACGTAGATGAACTATTCTGGCTCGGAAGACATCCTCTTGAGGATCTTTTCCCGTGCAAGGTTGCAGTACTCCTCGAAGTCCATGCCTTTCGCCCCCGAATCCTGTGTGTGCGTTGTTGGATTGAGTGAATGAAAGTTGTAAGGTGACGAGGACTAACTCGCATCACATTAAGCTTCGGGGGGCGAGCAATCGCAGTCGCTGTAGTCCGCTAGCTGCTTCCATCCCAGTCGTACACTGACTCAAGATCGCTGCCCCGGGTTTGCGACGGAAACGACGACGCGCATGAATGTACGGTGTTGTGCAAGTGCATGCACCATCTCAACGGGTTCCGGCTCGTCGGGCTTCGCCACCGTCACAAAAGCAGCTGGGCAGCGTCAACAAGAGACAAGCGCTTTCACGGGAAATGCGATATATACTCTCACGGGGGTGGGAAACTGCACCATCAACGGACTTGGTCCACACTTCTTAGCAGCTCATCCAATACGCGAGTCCACAGCAATTCGTGCGTATTTCGTTTTACTTCGGTTTTCGGGGGTGCCATGCATGATTTTTTTGATACCCCGAAGGGGGAGTCCTTCGTTTAGTGTTTGGGCAGAATCTTGATGCACGGAGGTTTCTCGTCACTCAAACTGGGCAGAGGGCATTAAGCCGGTCCATTCCTTTCTGACAGACCGTGATAGACCGACGACGCAAGCACTATGCCATTATATGCAGCTCCCGGGGGACAGGGATGGACCTGATAGACCGTGGTGCACCGTCATAAACAGCGGCAAGCAGTCTGATGCAGTTGCTAGGAGATAAGCGCGGCATACTCGGAGAGACATCTTCCAGATCTGGTCAATTCTTTCCGGGGACGGCTCGTTCTCGCCGAGCTCGTCGACGACACGCTTGACTGACGACTCGAACTCGTCTCGCGTGAGCAGGCCGTCGGCGTTGTGGTCTGCGTCCTCGAAGTGCGTCCGACACAATGATTCGAACGCAACGTTGTCTCCTGCGGGTTGTGCGTGGTTTGCATAATCCAACATCAATTCAACATCACCCCGGCTCACGCCGTTCAGACCCCCCTTCTACCAATGAGGACCTGTTTACTCACGCACTCGCTACGTGCACGCGTGTCAGTCGCCGAGAGTCCTCTTCCTTTTTCCAACCGACGGGCATTTCACATGGAGTAATAAGTAAACAAAATATATCCGTTCCTTTGTCCGGGCCTGTGCAAACACAACGGAATCCTGCCGAAATCGCACACCGCGAGAGTAGGAGAAAGTAGAAAGGGAAACTAGAGTTTTCGTTGACCGCACTACCCTGAGCCCAAATCCTGGATGTGGTTTCAGGTAAGGTCCTACTTGGGCGGTTCAGTTTCCTCACACATTGCATGTGGCTAAAAAAGCGAACGAAAATTATCGTCAAGCTCCGTAAGCCAACAGAGGGAATTTAAATGAGAGAGAAGGGGGCGGAAGCAGACCCAAGTAGCACTGCAAGATCATTTCGCTGACAGCCACGCCGAACAGCTCGTGTTTGATCGCCTGCGCTTCGACGAACTTGTGCATGTCCAGGCCCAGGTCGATGTGGTCCATTTGACACTGCGCAATTATGCTTTCCGTGGGCACGTTGCCAATGAGGGCAGACTTCGCGAACGGGCACCCGCCCATGCCCCCGATTGCCCCGTCGATGCGCCGGCAGCCTGCGGAGATGACAGAAGCGATCTTTTCCGTGGCACTTGCGCTGCCGCTGTGCAAGTGCGCGCCAATAGAGATGCCGGGGTGCTTTTGCACCACGGTCGACACGACGGTCTTGATGTCCTCTGACGTGCCGCATCCAACCTGCGGGGGAATGTGGTGTGTTCAAGGCTGGTGATTTAGATGCCGGAGTACACCTCATGTATAAAGTCAATGCGGGAGTGAAAAACTTCGGGAAAAGGATTGGCTCTGAGGACACATGCGGAATTGTCAGTGCGGGCTCAGATTGAAGGTGCTGTGAGTGGCGCTCTCGGGTGCTACCCGCGGCTCCTGATTTCTTCCAGGCCTTCTTGCACGTTGTGCCCGCAATGAAGTGTCGGCTTGGAACTGTTACGACAAGAGGAATCCAACTGGTTAACTAAACCAGTGCGGGAATGGCCACTTCCGCATTGCGGGTGTAGCTCCCGCATTGAAAGAGTGAGGCCGACCGCACAAACGGCTGCAAACCGGCCAGGGAGGCTGTTCGGAGGGGTCACCACCCAATTTGTTGTGCATTAGTGTGATTGTCAGGCCTTCGACTACCCTGAGCAACGCACTGTGCACACTCCGTGTCTACGTCACAGCAGATGGAACGCGTCTGTTGCGCCGCCGCGGAGGCGGCCTACGAGTGGATGTCGTTGTGGCCTCCCGGCCGGTGCCATCGTTGGATGGCCCTTCGCTCGTTCCTTCTGTGTAGTAGCAGTGGGTGGACCGGCTTTGGCAGTCCTTCAATACTAGAGTAGCCGTGCAAAGGAGTGGTGTGCCAGCCAACGATCTTCAGCGGAACTAACTCTTACCAACAAAGCATTGGAGCAGAGTGCAAAGCAAATTACTCGAAGGACTCTGCCTTGTGCTTATTTCGACAGAGGCGAGAAGGGTAATTCCTACAAAGCAGGTGCTCATACAAAAAAAGAAGAGGGAGACGAGTTAGAGTGCAGGGACCATCGCTCCGGTTGTTCCACTACTGTCCCATACTACTACGGCGGGCGTAAGTCGTTACGTCGTGGGCGCGGAGCGCGCCGCGGCCCAGTCAAAGATGGCTGTTGCACCGATGGCGGCGCAGCCGGGGGCGTTATGACTGACGGACGAGACCGCCTGGCAGGCGTGTGTTGACCCGTTGTTTCGCGGGCTCTCCTCCGTTTGGCATTAGCCCATCTTGACGGAGTATCTCAACTCCCACTGAACAAAGGATACGCCGTGCGGATTAAAGAAAAGAGCCCGGCGTACCGTGTCGGCGAGGGAGATGATGCCGATATTCATGTCAGCCACCTTTTGCACGAAGTCTGCGACAATTTCCGGGCTGTACGGCTCGTTGTAAGGATTGCCGAAGGCCATCGAGATGTACACGACCAGCTGCTTGCCGTGGGCGGTGCTGATTTCGTTCAGTCTTTTCAGCAGCTCGAAGGCCGATGCTATGTCGCGGCGGGTGTTCCTCTTCTGGAACTCTTCGCTGATGCTCAGGGGAAACCCCAAATACTTGATCTCGTCGTGCTGGACGGCGTCCAGAGCGCCCTTTTCGTTGCAGACGATCACGAGAAGCTCGGACTTGGTATTTTTCAGATCGAGACCTTTCAGCACGTCCGCCGTGTCCCTCATCTGCGGCACGGCCGGCGCCGAGACAAATGAGCCGAAATCGATGGTGTGGAACCCCACTTCGAGGAGCTTGTTGATGTACCGGATCTTGTCCTCGGTCGCTATGAAATTCGGCAGGCCCTGCATGGCATCCCTGGGGCACTCGACCAGCTGGATACTGCTTGCCAGGCGGCGCTGCTGCCCCAGGGACGCACGCAAGGTAGCTCGTCGTAACATTTTTTCAAGCAACAAGAATTCCTGGGGGGGTCGTGCTCGCTTGATTTCAGAGTTAAAGTTCGCTTGAGAATCCGGGATTTTAGAGTCTCCCACGGCTTCTTTCGTGTACACTTTATATGCTTGCTTTGGCAAGCCTCGTTCGCCAGTTTCTAAGAGCTGAAGCCCACCTCGAAACTGTGGGGGTGTGCATGTGTCGGCCGACCTTCGGCTGAATACTTGTTCGTGTGCGCAGGTGCCTTCCTCTTCTGAAACTCTTCGCTGCTGCTCATTGGGAAGCCAAAATACCTGATCTGTACTGGACGACGTCCAGAGCTCCCTCTTCGTCGCAGACGATCACGCGGACTTGTGTGTCGTAAGAGTTGAGGACTTCGGGAATTCTTCCATGCCTTCGGGTGACTTGCATCGTAGGTGGTGGTCAGTCTTCTTGGTGCTGGCTCTCTCTCTCTCTTGTGCTGAAAGGCTTGCGGGGTTCTTCGTACTTTTCGCGAGTTTACGAGGCGTTTACGAAGCTCTGTATGCAAGGAGCTAGCTGCTCGGCCCCTGCAATCCACATGCCTGCTCCATCCTCCGAAAGTAACAGAAGAAGAAGCTGAAGAGGCAAAATGCACAACATCGAAGCTTTCGACAAAGCGAGGTTCTGTTGAACAAAGAATCACAAAACGCCAATGCGGTATCAACACCGGGGGACGCTTTTGTGGTATGTGTGCGGGTTCGAAAGACACTCGAGCCAAGGACTGCCCTTTGAGACTGCTTTTCGAGAACGGGATATATTCATTTCGAATATTTCTCGAAATGAGCAAGCACCTGTCTTAATGGTCAGAGAATAAGAAAGGAGAGAAGCGGGAGATCTACGTGAGGGGGTGGGTGGTAGAACAGATCACCGAGACTATTTATGGAAAGATCTGGTAGGAGAGAGAGGGGTTTTACGGGATCTACTTGTCATCTTACACATCGACAGGGCAGAGCACGCCGTCTTTGAATTGGGCTGGGGCAATAACAACTTGTAGTTAACAAATAGTTGTCGCGAAGGTTGTCTCGTCTCACTTGCGGGGAGAGAAGTTTTCGCAGGGGGCCGCCCGGTGCGGGGGAGAAACGATACGACTACGAGGTTGGTCCTATTTAGAGTTAAAGCTCGCGAGATTCCGGGATTTTAGGGTCTTAGGGTGACCTTTGTTCAATGGGTTCTCATAGCTTTTTGTCGGAAAAAGCCCGGCACTAAACCCCGGGTTGCCTGTGTCTCGCGGGCTGCAGCACATGTCTTCCGGAAATTGGGCTTTTGTACGATAATAGGGATTCATCGGCACTGCTGATGAGTAGTTGAACACTTCTTCCTTCCAAAGGATTTGCAGCAGGCGCCTCCTTGAATATCTCTTGGTAGGCAGGTGCTTGTGCGATTTGACCTGTACGCGTTCAGGTTAAACCGCTGCCAACGTAGGTAGTGACTGGTTATCGCAAAAAAGACAGTACCACGGTGATGTACAATATGTGCACGCAGAGCAGCCCGGTGGACACGATCGCGGCAGAGAAGAAATGCGGAGTTTTTCTTACCGAAACACGTCAGTCTGGCTTCCCCGGCTGTTGTTCGTAGCTCGTCCTAGAGCACAGCAAAAACAGTAGGGCTCGGGGGCGCTACGCTGGAACGTGCTCAGAATTGCACGCGCTCCGACACCGAGGGCAAACCTTGGGATGATTTTGATTTTACTATTTATACTGTTTTCAACTTTTGCTTTCTTTCGTTGCGAAAAGGGTGAGACCTTTCGAGACTGTTGCCGCAACATCTCCTGACAACTGGGATCTCGGGGGTTTTCCGACTCCCGCAATTGTGAGCGGCACAAGCTCAAGAGGTCTGGTCACCGTTCCCCGTATACACTTTGACGAAGAAATGTTGCTTAGTTTTCCAATGCGACTCTGTCATCAGCATACGCAGCGGGGGCTTGTATATTCAATATACACTTGGCTGGGTACACGTGATGAGTTCTGCACTTGCGTGCAGTCGCCTGTTCCCTACACCAATGAAATTTCACAATGTGTTATGAGGTTTCACATGGGCCGTGCAGCATTTTTCGGTTGATTTCGTCTAACGTTCTCATGCACAGCCGCTGGTTCCGGAAAATGTTCCCTTCAGTACAACAGTACTGCTAACGAAGTCCAGTACGAAGAGAAGAAACGAAAAGATGGGTTAGCCCCACGTGGCTAGAGAGGGAAGCTGGTGGAGTCCCTCGAGACGAGCACCGAGGCTTTGACCTTCTCGACGTAGTCTTGCAGGGCGTCGGTGTGCTTTTGCTCGAGGAGAGCGAAGATGTACTTCAGGCACGTTTTGGTGTCGCTGAGCTGCTTGAGCATGGCGAGAAGCGCCTCGTACCGGGTTTCGAGCTGCTTGGTGATGGGGCGGGCGAGGTCGTCTTCGGTCATGCGGAAGTGCTTGACGACCGCCGACGGCACCTCGGTGTCCCGGAGGATGCCGCAGGAGTCGACGATCTGCCGGTAGCGCTGCTGCTCCTCCTCTTTGGCCGCGGTGCTGAGGACGACGAGCGCCTTCAGGGCAAGGTGCGCGCGGGTGAAGTCCTCGTTCAGCTGCGCCAGCCACGCCTCCACCTCCGCCGGGGCCGTCTGCTGCCCGCGCTTGACCGACCGCGGGCTCACGGAAGCATCTGGTGGCGAGCCTTCCCCTCCCGACTTGCCGCTGGCGCTGGCGACTTCGACGTTGTCCGGCGCCTGGCTCCGCGGCGACGTACCCTTCGCCGGCGACAGCATTCGCAGGAACGACTGCGGGGGTTAATTTTTTTACAGCGAACCCTTCGCCGGGGGGGACAGCATTCGCTTTGAAACTCCAGGGGTTTCAAGTCTCCGGGTGACCTTTGGATATCCTTTGTGCTCTGCGTGTTCTTGAGGGTGGTGGTTCCACGAGGTACGAGAATCGGTGTGAACCTTTGTTGATCGTTGGCGGTTCGGTAATTCTTGTGCTGAGAATGCTTTGTGCGCTTCACTCGTTGACAATCTTATCTCATTAAACGCAATGAACGGGAGAAAATGAGCTCGTCACTCGCACAACCTGACTGGCTGATACAAAACTAATGCCTGATCGTTTTTACGCAAATCTGGGCTCAGGACGCAAGTGAAACGCCACGGTTTGCGGCGACGAGCTTCTCACCTCCTCTGACATTTCACTTGCTTGGGTAAAAACTAAATGGGTTGCACTTACGACAGGGTAACCCCCCCCGAGATAGCCGCCGAATGGTGAGAGAGCCCATTGGTTATTTCGATTCCTTTGGAAGCCGGTGCCCAACACCTAGTGCTTCGTTGCGCGCTCAGCATTCGCACGATGAATCGACATATTCACTTGGTTGGGCAAGCGAGGGGTAAAGTTTGGACGGTGGTATAAATCTTGTGCACACGCACGCTGGTACCAGGTATTCGATGCATTAATCTCCAAGAACTGGATCTCAGAGTACAGAGGACAACAAAAGACGAACAGGCTACTTGCCGAGAAACATACTTGCGGGGAAGCTGCGTTTGCGCTCACCTCGTCAGAAGACAACTCGTTGTGGAGGGCCTGCAGCTGCTCGTACAGCGACTGGATGGCGTCCGATACCAAAGGCGACGGGGGTGGCTCCCCCCGGCGAAGTGTGCGTGGTGTTGTGTCTTTACCTGTGCCCGGCGTAGCCCGTGCTGACACATGCGGCGAACGTCGTGGTGTGCTCGTCGTGAACCCTGTGTGCGTTAACCCGGTTTGCACCACGATTTAATATCCCGCGGACGGAATAAAGAGAGAAATAGATAGAATAGTCTTAGACTGCATGTATTTGTTCTCGAAAAGGAGGTGCGGGAACAAGAACCCTGTGGGCTAGCCTCGTTTAACCGTGAGCCTAACTATCAGGGCTTACCCCGAATTCGTCGCATTCACTACTCAGAGAGCGAGCGACATAGAAGAACGCAAAATTCGATACACTCAGGGCTTGTCGCTCGAGACTCCTCTCTCTAGGTCCTCGCTTGCCAGACGACAGCAAGATTGCGGTGGCATACCTTCGTTTTCCGCCTCGAGAGGATCGGACGCTTTACGCGGCGAGTGCGAGTGGGGATATGTAGGCGGGCGGGGCCGAGGCGTCGACGTCTTCGCTGTCGTATCTCGCTCTGCGGGGGGTATTCATTCGATTGGCGGGCCTCGAGCGATATATATAGGAGCTTGGTTCTCTGCTTACCCCGTAGTGCCTCCAGCGATGTGACTTCTTACCCCGCAGCCCCTCAGCGCCTCGAGTGATGTGTGGTTTCGTGCTAGGAACCTGGCTGTACGTGCTTGTTCCGTGGTGCCTCCGAAGATGTGCCACTGCATCAAAAGTCGTAGACTAACAGAGCAGGCAGTGAGAGACAGCGTGCGAGCCAAGACAAGAAACAGAAATACTCGACGTAGCTACTTTGACTCCGAATGGAAGGGAGAAAATATAGAGGTGGAAGTGCAAATACAACCCAACCACACTCTGATTTGTTCTTCGCTTACACTACCATGTGTTGTTTTCTCACCCAAGACTTTTGACCTGTTGTGTTTGTGTGTCATGTCGTGTAGGGGTAGACCAGCCACACGTGGTTCACGCACGGTAGTTACAGCACTCGGGATCCCTTCAGTTCTTTGTCTGGCAGCTTTTGTCGAGCATTTCCTTCCGAGCTTGCGCTTCTGTAAAAAAGACTGGCTGCCTACGTGCTGTCTTGATTGTGTCCCACCTGATTTACAACTGTCTTCCACCACTTTCCCGCATTCCTTTTTCACGGTAACGCAGACCATTGTTGCAGATCTTGTGCATGCTAACCTATGCGTGCTGGGTCACGGTCAATATAGGAGGGGATGGACGCGCTTCCCCCGTTGAGGCGTACCAAGAACATTGAAAGCATACCGATGCCAGCTTGTTCCGACGCAGCCGTTTCCAAGTCTGCTTCGAGGCTGAACAAATGCGGCCCGTGCAAAAAGTCGCTGAGCTCGCTTCTGCGGAGTGGAAATTGTTATGCCTCTACTTGTAAAAAGCGAACTGCGGGAATACTCAAGAACGATACGAGAGTGTGGTGAGGTCCCAAGAACATCCGTCAACAACTTTGTGAATTCGGACTGTGGTTACATATTTCCGCCTTTGAGATTGGAATACTGTTGCGATAGTGGGGAGTCACCGGCATGCCGATGAGTACCACACTATGCCTGCCTTTCGCTACGTGACACCGGATGGGTCACTCTTGGCGCGTTTCCGTCGTGCAACTGCTGCTGGTAGCTTGTGACATAGTTCACAGTCAGATCCGGATTCGGAGTCCTAGTTCTCTCGAGCGGCCTTTGAGATTCACAACTACAAAGCAGGTGCTTATACAAAAATGATTAGTGGAACGACATACTCGCGCGGGGTCTCCCCGTCGTAGAAGGAGACGCCCTTCCGTTCGTAGTGCGACGCGACCGAGCTGATGCGGCGGAGCGCGCTGCGTAGCTCGCCCTGCTCCGCGTGGCTGCCGCCGCAGCCGGGAGGCGTCCGCGACCCGCCGCCGAAGGACGACGGGTACCGGCGCGCCGCGGCCGCCGCCGGCGTGCTGTGCGACCGCCCGAACGACGCGTGCAGCACCGGCGTCGGCTGCACCGGCCGCGCCCGGTACCCGGACGACGGGGGCTGCCCACCCGCATCTCCCCTGCCCACGGTGTACGGTCGGCTGCCGTCGGCCGGCGCCACAACCAACGAATCATCGACAGACCCGAACGACATCCCGTGCACCGCTCCCGGGTGGTAGAAGCTCGGCACGTCGCTCCCGGCAGATCCTCGCCGGCTCTCGATGGTGTTGTTGGTGCCGTTGTCGTTGTTGTCGTCGTTGGTTGGCTTTCCGCGTTCGACAGTGCGGCTGTTGACGTGGGCATAGTTGTTGACGCTGCTGCTGCACTCGCTGTCGGCCGGGATCCCCGCGAGCTCCGCGTCGTGCGGGTCCCTGCTCTCGTCCGCTTCGCCTCCCGCGGGCGCGGCCCTGTCCGCCTGCCTCGGCTTCGCGCCCGTCGACAGCGGCCTGCGCGCCGCCTTCTTCGCGGCGAGACCCGCCGCCGGCTGCTTGTCGCCCAGCCTGCCGCCGGGCTTGGTGCCCGCCTTCCCCGCGTTCCGCGCCGGCTTCCCCGCGTCCGCGTCGCCCGAAACCGACGAAAACGATCGCTTCGCGCTTCCCGGCAGGCCGGCGCTGCGCACCGGCAGGCTCGCGCTCCGTCTCCTTGTGATTTTCCTGCGCGTAGTGTGTCTCGCTGGGTACAGCCGAAAAGAGATGCTAAAACGGGTATTCTCCTACCTACCCCCCCCCCCCCCCGTGTTAGTGTCGCCTCCGTTTAGTCCTTGTCAGTTTCGCCTTTTTGCCCGAAAACGCGAGGCGACACTAACACGGGAAGACGGTTCTCAATAGGGTTCCCTGTATTTGCATGAAGAATGTCTCATCCTCACCAATGGCTTCCCGTGTTAGTGTCGCCTTTTAGGAAAAGGTGCCTTTAGGTAGTAGGCGACACGGGGGGGGGGTAGGTATAAAGGCTTTTCGTGACAGGCTGCAGATGCACTTAGCCTCTGTGTCTACATTATCGTATATCTAAGCATGGCTAATGCGTCCAAAACCGAGCATCTATTTTGTATCGGAAAGTAGTTGCAATCAGGCAGCTTCACTGAACCGCGAATCTCGAAATCGAGGCTTGTTGGGCTTCGTTTGCCGTTGTACTCTTTCTTCAATCGTAATAACACGAGTGCAACGAGGGCCACAAGGCGGCTGGTCCGAATAAGCCGAGGTTTGAAGTTCTCGACTGGCGCACTACGGAAGCTTCTTTTTCAGTTCTTCGGCGGTGATTGCGCCATGTCAGTGAGTAAATATGCTGATCTCCTCCCAAAACACGCTGCCAGTGTTCTCTTTCGAGTCTACAATTGTGATGACGAAAAAGGAATAGGCGTGTGTTTGTTTGCGCGCGCCGGGGGAGGATTAGCCTGCTAGTGGATGATAGCGAGTGAATATATTTGCTCGTTACGCTAATCTTCTCCCAAACACGCCGCCGGCGTTCGCTTTCGTGTTTACAATGCATTGTTACTACGAAAAAAGCAGACCTGTCCGCCACGTCGGTGACGATGCGCCCCTGTTGCGACGGCTGCAAGCCGAAGGCGCGGAGCTTCCGGTCCTTCTCCTGCCGGGACTTCTCCGCCTCCTCGATCTTGCGGAGGGTGTGCGACGCCTTGCCCGGCACCGCGTAGGCCGCGCCGCCGAACTGCAGCCTGCGGTCTGCGCCCCTCCCCGACAGGTTCTGCAGGGCCGCCTGCGTCGAGACGTCGAGCGCGGACGATCCTACAGTGGACACGCCCGACAGCTCTGCGAGCATCGTGTACAGGCTCCCGTCGTCGTTGTCGGTCACCCCGCTCCGATTGCCCAGCTGCGACGCGGCCTTCGGCACGCCGGAGCCGCCGAGGCCGAGGTTCTTGAGCGGCTTGCCATCAAGCTCTGCGAGGTTCGGCAGCAGGTTGAGGACCAGCGGCTGGCAGTCGGGCATCGAGCGCACCTTCAGCGGCGGGAGCTCCGGACGCAGGGCCACCCCGGAGAGAGACCGGCGGGCGCGCTCGGCGGCGTGCACGCCGGAGCCGAACGTGACGGTCGCTTCGCACAGCTTCTTCACCTGGTGTGGGTGCTTTTGGTGGTGCCTTTTCTCCCTCGTTACCAAACCGTTTTTCGTTCACGTTCAACGGAGCCCTTCTTCGCCCTGAGTGGTCCCCAACTAGTTGGAGCTTGTCTCCCCAGCAAACCTCAAAAGCCGTACACACCGCGAGAGCAGGAGAGAAAGTAGAGAGGGAAACTAGAGTTTTCGTTGACCGCAAACTTTGTTGACGCTGACGCCCGCCACTGGACCCAGATTCACCTGTGTTTCGTGTGGGCTACAGCACATTTTCCTCCTTTTGATCTTTCGCAACTAGCCTCCTCAATCATTTTCTACAAAGCAGGTGCTTACCTGGTATAAAGTACGTGCGCTCGGATAAGGCCGGCCCGTGGCGAGACTGGAGGCAGCAGTTACAGTTTGGGGAACAGCAAAGTTCGGGCGAAGCCAAGTTCGGGCAATGCTAAGTTCTGGTGAGCAAAGTTCTGGTGAAGCTAAGTTCGGGCGAAACAAAGTTCGGGCGAAACAAAGTTCGGGCGAAGCTAAGTTCGGGTGAGCAAAGTTCTGGTGAAGCAAAGTTCGGGCGAAGCTAAGTTCGGGTGAAGCAAAGTTCTGGTGAAGCTAAGTTCGGGCGAAACAAAGTTCGGGCGGAGCAAAGTTCGGGCGAAGCTAAGTTCGGGCGAAGCAAAGTTCTGGTGAAGCAAAGTTCTCGTGAAGCAAAGTTCGGGCGAAGCAAAGTTCTGGTGAAGCTAAGATCGGGCGAAACAAAGTTCGGGCGAAGCTAAGTTCGGGTGAAGCAAAGTTAGGGCGAAGCAAAGTTCGGGTAAGTTCGGGCGAAACAAAGCTCTGGGGGAAGCAAAGTTCGGGCGAAGCTAAGTTCGGGCGAAGAAAGTTCGGGTTCTGGTGGCAAGTTCGGCGCCAGTACCCGGGGGGGAGGCCCCCCCGGACCCCCCCCGACTCACCCGGGGTAAGCCAAATACCGCGAGAAACTGAGAAACTCCGCAAAAAACGCAACTTTCGGGCACATTAGACCCCGAAACGCAACAAACCTCGAAAACTATCTTCAACCGGGAAAATGTCATGGGCGGGGTTCGAACCCAGGCCTACCGGCCTGAAGGCCGACACCCGGTCACTCTGCCACCCGCATACCTTTCGGAAGGGTAAGAAAAAGCTTGCTCCGCACTATTATCCAGTCCAAAAACAATACACTTTTTCACACATTAAAGCCGGGTTGGCTCGAATAGAGGCGATTCACATTGCATGTTCATAGGACCTCCAGTCTCGAAAAAAATAAGAGCTCGTCACTCGCACAACCGCGGCTAATGATGATGATGGGAAGAGAGAGTTGTTTTCGTTGAACGCAGTGCCGACGACGAGCTTCTCATTTCCTCCAACATTTCACGTTTTGTAGAAAAAGTAGTTAGTAGTAGTATTAGTAGTAGTAGTAGTAGTAGTAGTAGTAGTAGTAGTAGTAGTAGTAGTAGTAGTAGTAGTAGTAGTAGTAGTAGTAGTAGTAGTAGTAGTAGTAGTAGTAGTAGTAGTAGTAGTAGTAGTAGTAGTAGTAGTAGTAGTAGTAGTAGTAGTAGTAGTAGTAGTAGTAGTAGTAGTAGTAGTAGTAGTAGTAGTAGTGGTCGTCAACCCTCGAATGGAATGGCAGTGGGAAACAAAAGGAGGGGTTGAGGGTCGACGTAGGCACCAGGCCCCCACGAGGGACTGGAGACAGATGACTCCCAGGATACTTCGCTGCTTTCATCGGGAGGTGTCGCGACGCACCTGTCAGTTAACCACAAACCAGGACTGACTGCTGCCCTCTGCAGTTCTTTGGTGTCTTTGGGAACTTCTTGCCTCCAGTCTTCTCGCGGGTTCTTTTCCTGAACACCCGCTCGTTGTCCCGTTTTCTTTCGCCCTTTCTATGTCGCGATGGTTGGAGGGACAGGTCCCACCTCAACACCTCAACAGGGCCCTTCTGTAGGATAGGGTAACCCTGGTAGAAAAAGAAATACTCGAGGGGCTGCCTTGTGCTTACTTCGAAGGAGGCTAGAGGGGGAGAAACAATACAACTACAAAATGGGTCTTTTTTGTTGAACGCTAACGCCTGTGTTTCGTGTGGGCTACAGCACATTTACCTCCTTTGATCTTTTGCAACTGGCAGCCTCCTCAAGTATTTCCTACAAAGCAGGTGCTTATACAAAAAGAAAAAAAAACCTCGCACAGCGTCGCGCTCAGCTGCCGCTCGGCCGTCGGCACCGGCGCCCCGTCGAGCCCGGCGAGGAACGACCCAGCGCTCCCCTCCGCCTGCCCCGGGTCGCCTCGCGGCCTCGGGAACCGGACGACGAACTCGGCGACTTTGCACGCGCCGCCGCGGGCGCACGCGCCGTCGAGCTTCGGCGAGTGCTCCGCGTCGAAAAGCGCCCAGGCCCCCGTTTTCTCGCGGAAGCACCACCGCGCCGGCGCCACGTCGACGGCGTCGGGCGCGCCGTGCCCGGCGATCAGGTGCTGGAGAGCGTCTTTCCCGAGGTCGGGGGCCACGGCGTGCAGCGTCAGCTTCCCGCGCTTGCAGCTCTCGGCGGAGATCGACTCGAAGGGAAGGTGGTGGGGCTGGGGGTCGCGGAGGGACTGCGACAGCGCCGCGGCCAGCGAGGCGGCGCACCGCTTCGCGCGGTTTTCCGCCGACGAGAACGTCACGAACGCCGCTGCGAGCTGCCCTCCGCCGCCGCCGCCGCCGCCGGCAGCGGCCGGCTTCGGCTTGGTTTTTGCGGCGATCGCGACCGAGTCGACGGACCCGAACGGCGCGAAGATCGCCTCGATTTCGGTGGGGCTGGTGCCCTCTGGAAAGTAGGTCGCGCACAGCCGCCGGCGACCCGACGGGTGCGCAATCGGGTTGCCGCGGAGGGCGAGCTTCCGGAGCGAGGTGTTCAGCGACAGCGTCCGGAGGGACGCGGGCGACGCGAGCTCGTTGTGGCTCAGGTCCAAGAACGCGAGGTCCACCAGGTGCTCGAGGCCTTCGACCTTCCGGATGCGGTTCCACCCCAGCAGCAGGATCTTCATCTTCCGGCTCCCCGCGAGCCCCGCCCCTGCCGACGACAGCCGATTCCGGCGCACGTTGAGCACCTCCAGCTGCGGGCAGCTGGCCAGCCCGTCGAGGACGGCTAGCCTGTTGCCGCTGACGTCGAGGCGCGTCAGCGTCGGCGGCAGGTTGCACAGCGATTCGAGGTCGTTGTCGCGGAGGATGAGCACCGAGATCTTCGAGAGGTCCGTGTACTCGACCGTCGCCAGCCGCATTTTCGAGAGGTCCCGCACGATCGCCTCGGGCGGCGCCGCCTGCGCGATGTCGAACACATCCTCCGGATCCACCGGCGCCGCGACGTTGTCGGGGTGGGATGCGGACGCAGACCGGACGGCGCTGACGTGCGACTTCGCGGAGACGGCGTGTGCGTTGCGCACGGGAGAGTCTCCTCGGTAGGGAGAAGACGTGTGCGGGACCAGGGCCGAGGCGGCGGCTGCGGAGTGCGCGCGCTCCGGCGAAGCATCGCGCATCCGCAGCCGCAGCGACAGCCGCGTGTAGCTGTCGGGGCCTGCGGCCGTCGAGCACGACGCGTCGGGGTTGACACTCTGCCAGTGGCTCCGCTGCTCTTCGGCCGCCGGGTGCCGTTCGGCGCCGCGCCGCGGCGATGGGTCATCGGCGCGGCCCCACACCCCGCCGTCGCCCTGCTGCCCCGACACCGCTGGGATCCCCCCGTAATTCTGATGGTAGCCGCCGCCGGCCGTCGCCGGGCGCCCCCCGCTGTCGTCGGCGCCCCGCTGCTGGAACACCGGCGCGTCTTGGCTCGCGTCGCCGCTGTACCGAAACGCCGCGAACCCGGCTTCGCGCGGCACTACTACTGCGAGCGGCGGTGCCCACTTTGCGTCGTCGTTGTTCTCCCTCACATTAGGACCGTCCGGTGCTGGTAGCGCATCCGCGGGGGGTGTGCTGGTGTACGAGTGTCGATGCGAGTCGCTGCGTGCAGGTGGACCGGGGGGAGCGGCTTGCTTCGCGGAGGCTGACGTCGGCGTCGGCGCCGGCGAGTCCTTGTTGTGGTTGCTGTTGTTGTGGTGCGCCGAAGTGCGCGGGGCGGCGGGCTTCTCGAGGCGGAGCTCCCTCAGGAGCGCGTCTCGGGCCGGCTCGAGCTGCCCGGCGTGGTGGAGGCCGAGGTCCTTCACCCGGCGGTCGACCTGCCTCTGTAGCGAGTCGACGGCTTCCGTCGACAGGGGCTCCTCGTTGTGCGTGTCGGACTTCTCCGACGCGGCGGTGAACGAACCGTCAGACGCAGCCCCGGCGCTTGCCTTCCCGATGGGCGACAGCCCATGCGGTAGCCTGTCAAAAGACCCAACCGTCCGTTCTCTGTTTTTTTTTAGAGTATAAGTTCGCTTGGGGATCCAGGGTGTTGAAGTCTCCGGGTGACCATTGTCAACATCTTTCGTTCCTTTACGGTATCGTAAACTAGTATGCGTATCGTATCTGCGGTAGTGGCAGTACGTGTGCTTGAGTGTGTGTCTCAGCCGACTATTGTGTCTGATCAATTCCGGGGTTCTTGCGACCAACACTTGAGCTAGCGAAATTAAAGGGGGGGGGGGGGGTCGAATAAGAACAGGTACACGTTGACACGCGACTGGCTGTCAAAGACCACTGCCATTCTTTGACCCTCCTACACGGTGGACCGGTCATGGTCATGACCGCATGTTTGACCGGTCAGTTTTTGACCGGTCATCTGAGAAAGTTATGCGGTCATTGACCGCATACCTTGCGGTCAATGACCGCAAGGTTGCGGTCATTGAACGTATCCTGTGGTAAGCCACAAGGATTCCTGCCTTTTTGGGTTGAAAATCACCCGGTTTCGGTCTCTCTCTTTTCTGGTAAACGTGCTTCTGCGTTTCGGGGGTCAGAAACGCTGGTTGGAGAAAAGGTATGTTGGGTGTCACATACAGGGCTTTTTGGTGGGATTTCTGAGGTCACAATCACACGGTGTGCTCCAGCACCGGGTGAACTGTGCAGTCCATTTTGCGGGTGTCACACCTGCACCTGTGTAATGTCCTCCGAATCTTCATCGACGGGTGAAGATCAGAGCCAAAGGGGACAGCTTTATCGGTCTCAGGGGTGAACACCGACGACCCCCTGCAGATGGCGCAGTACATGGCGCAGCTTGGGCGGCGGCCATCACTCAGCTGCCACCCGGACGGTTTTAACGAGTTTTCAGATTTTTCTGGACTCGGTGCCGTCGCCGCCGAAGAACCTGGCAGACCAGATCACTGCCTGGGGAGCTTGGCCGACGGCCGCCGCCCAGGCTTTGATGTGGCAAGGGGCGGTGCGGACTCGTTGCCGCTCCTCTGTCCGCATCGTGCTGCGGCACCTCGATGGGATCTCGGGCCCGAACCTCCTGCTTTTCCCGGGCCACGAGTACCAACAACTGCTCGGGACCTGAAGTCCTATTTCTTCCAATTCCCAGTAGGACGGCCGACGCCCGGGAGCCCAACGGGCTACGAGATGAGGCCAATTTTCCGCGGCGGCGAGGAGACGATGGGGGTCTTTGAGACGCAGCTGAAGGCGAGGCGTGGGGGATGGACCTTTTCCCGACGTACAGAAGAGAGAGGGCGGAGCGTGCAGCGAGATGGACGGCCTTCGACGACACCACGGAGAAGAAGAAGGGCAAGAAGTCGGCCGTTGTCGGAGGAGACCCGTGGCTCGTACCGGAAGGGATTTCCCGACACGAAAAGTGGGGTGAGCGGAAATGTGTGCCGAGCACCGGATGACGCAGTGCACCACCTGTAAGACGACAACGGAATGCTGTCGCAACCATCACCACCGATGTCTCGACCATGAGATGCCGACGTGCGACAGCTGCAAGAAACACGCCGACCTGAGGAGTAGGAGACGCGGGCACTGCTGCAGGAAAGGGCACCACCGGGCGGCCGTGGCGAGGAGAAGAATCAACGACGAAGAAGAGGAAAGCGGAGCCGGAGGGCCCCGCGTCAGCGCCGAGACAGGCGAAGCGTGAGAGCGTGGTGCTCGTTCTGCCGGAAGCAGCGGAAGGCGAGCGAGGACCCGCAACATCGACATCGACAGTCAACCTTGGGTTTTACATCGTCACGATGGAAAGGTGCGTGGCGTCCCGTGTCTTTCTTCGCACGGGCTCACCGTCGCATCGTTTGAGAGAGCTACGCCACCAGGCTCGTTGCCAATCAAAAAACTGTCAGCTGCCCGTGAAAGTGTCTCACTCCTCTGCGAGGTCGGTTTGAGACGCTTTCACGGGTAAAAACGGTGAGCCACTTACACGGGGGGGGGTACGTATAGTTGTAAGTGCGTACTTCGAGAATTAGGCCTTGCGTGGGTACACTTTGCTGCCTATTTTACCTTGCAAACTTTCATAAGTACCGGTTATTGACCGCAATGTTGCGGTCAATGACCGCATGGGTGCGGTCAATGACCGCATGGGTGCGGTCAATGACCAGTACCCTACCGTCAATGACCGCAAGGTACCGGTCAACATTATTGCGGTCAGCGTGGTGCGGTCATTGACCGCACCAGCCCTTGACCGGTCCACCGTGTACTACGGCGCGTTCCGTTACAACCCTTGTTGCGCAGCTGGAGACAACTCCACAATCAGAGCCGGATGCAGACCTAACTGGCGGCCTCCTCGAGTATTTCCTCCTCAAAGCAGGGCAGGTGCTTTTGTTTGTGCTTGCCGGGTGATCGTTGTCCCACTTGTATTTACCCTGTGTATATTCAGGTAAGGAATTCTGTTCAACCACCAAAAGACGCTGCCTACGTCTTTTTAGCCTGCACAATACATTGAAGGACAACCCGCAAGATTGTTAGCAGTGCAGTCACCGGCCGGTCGGATTGAAAGCTTTGGATTCCCAACTCCACTCACCAACTCCTGGATTGCAGTATGTTCGGCTGCAGCCAGAATACAGAGACTACTGGGGTCTACAAGAAGGTGGTGAAGCAGCAGCACACCCACGAAGGCACATGCCAAGGTCACAGCAGTCATAATGAGGCCCACCTACAAAACCAAAACAGTGTTCCATTGCCTCAGGCATCTGAAGACTCCACGGCAACCCCGAAACTCGTCACTCTGGGCCCATCTTTTGTATGATGGACGATGTGACAGTGAACCTGGGTTGTCGACCTGTTCATGGCACTAATGATTCACAAGCGAAGCTATTGGAAAAGTCGTATTAAGCCGTCCTACTACTGAAGCACGACAGTGTACTAACTTTGTGAGACTGCCCGTTTCAGCTAAAACCCAGAGTTTCAAACGAACATTTACTCTAAAACACCACATGTTGTTTTCCCACGCGTAGCGTGGGAAATTTTTTTTCTGGCATAGGATGGATTTTGACCTGTATTCACCAGTGCAAAAAAAAGTTGTGGCAAATTCCTGTCCAAAAAAAAAAAAAGTTTTTTTCGGAAAGTGACTTGACCGGTCGAGCGGTCGAGCCTGACTGCACTGATTGTTAGTGCCAAAAAGAAAAGCGCCAGCATACGAATTCTTCCCGGCGGTCGCGTACCGCGGGACCCCGTTGACATCCTTCGACGTCAGCAGCCGCTGCGGCGACGCGTGCAGCGAGGTCTGCGTGCTCGGGGCCTGCTCGTGCTGCTGCCGGTGCCCTTTCTGCTGCTGCTGCTGCTGCTGGCGGGGCCGGCCGCCGCGGTTGCTGTCGGCGAAGGTGCCCAGCTTGGCGGGCGCGGTCAGGCCGATGATGTAGACGCTTTTATCCCTGGCAACCTTGCGGATCGCCTCAATTCCGGCGGGGCTGAACGAGGACCCGGAGAGGTCAAGGTGCTGGAGGTGCTTCGAGTTGGCGACGTAGGTGACGAGCAGCTTGACGTGTTCGTCGCCAGCTTGGTTGTCCGACAAATCGAGTTCGGATATGGGAGCGGCGGGCGAAGCGTCGATGAGGGCTTTCAGTATGAAGGGGAGGGGCCGGCGGTGGCAAACGTTCCCCCACGACATCCGAACCGTGCCTTTGGCCGTGAGCATCGTGCACTGCTGCAGCTTCGCGACCAGCTCCGGGATCATGCGGATGTTGCCCTTGCTGCACTGGTTGTACACCGCGTGCCACAGCCCGACGAGAGCATCCTGCAGCTCCTTCAAATTCGCGGCGGGCGGCTGGCTTGGTCGGGAAGGCATTTCCTCATTTGTCGTGGGGCACTCACGTGGGGGGGGGGGGGGATCTCTCTTTTTTTAAGCTATTCCCTCTTGTTTGACCACCCCCCTGGAAGAGGAGAAAAGTTGAGTAGCGGCTCTTGACAAAAAGTTTGTGCGTGCCGGTTGATCGTTTTCCCACTGCATTTACCTGTGTCATATTCAGGGCAGGTGCGAAAGTTCAGTAAACCCGACTCCCGCAATCAAGCAGCGCTACCTCCAAGAGGTCCAGTCAGCTATTCTTCGAGGGGCTCCGCACGCGCTCTCGTCTCCCTTGAGAAACTCTTTCAGCGCTCATGAACGGCAAAGCAGGCTCGACTTTTCACCCTCGTGCAAATCTCTAGAGCCGCAGACCTTTCCCGGTGCATACAATGTGCTTGCTTTTGCGTACGCTTACAGTACATGTACGTACGTGACTCGTGTTCAAGATCGGTTTCACAAATCGAAAGGAGCCGTAGAGACACGTGAACGGCTCTGACTGAGAGTGCGAACAACTCCCGAGGGTCGGCTAGTGTGGGCCCGGGGTTCGGACGAGTTAAAAAACTGAGCACCAGTCGACGCGTCGATCGATTTACGTTTTCACCCCTCGGTGGCGCATGGATCACCTCCCTTGCAAAAGTAAATACTCAAAATGTCTCACGACGCAGAGGGCTTCGTCGAGAGAACCTTCCCTTCACTGATTGCTCGCTGCCTCGCGTCTGGGTAACAACGTCTCTCCTTCTCTCTCCGGCCTCAGCCAGACAAGTCACCGCCGTCGAGGAAGGGAGAGGATCACTTCCACAGGATTCGGCCGCCTGCAGCTTCCACGGCTCGGCAAGCGTGAGCGCCACTTGTTGGTGGCCCTGGGTTGTGGTGGACGGCCAGCAGCAAAGCGGAGAAGCTGACGTCTGCGCCTGGCACCCCGAGCACAGGATCGACCGGAAGCTGCGAATGACAGCTTCGAGACAGACTCGACTCGGTTGCCACTGCTGCCACAAGGTCATCCCCTCCAGATGTCCTGGTTGTTTCAAGAACTTGTTGCTTCTACTTTGGGGAACAAGGTTTTCTCCCCGGTAGCCCACAGGTCCCCGCCTTGCAGAGAGGAACCCGGGGCGAGGATGTCGAGGAAAGTTTTTTGGTTGCGAGCTGCGGCAGCGGCGTGCGCGGGGCAAAAAACTTGTGCAGGATCGCGTCCGCAACGCCCGGCAAGAACGGCGAACGGCTCGAGGAGGTGGGCCACGACGCACACGGCTTCCGCGAGGCTGCGCACCAGCGCGCCGCGAAGCGCGAGCGACTCGGGTTGCTTGCAGCGCTTCCACGGCTAGGCGAGCGAGAGTCACTCGTTGGTGGCCCTGAGTTGTGATGGGCCGCCAGCAGCTCGGCGGAAAACCTGGCGTCCGCGCCTGGCGCCGCCTCTTAACACAGGAACTGTCCGGCGGGAACAATAGGCACACCGCCGCTGGGCACGCGACGTTGCCGGCTGCGGATGATAGCTTTGGCAGACAGACTCGGTTGCCACTGCTGCCACAAGGTCATCCCCTCCAGGTGTCGTGATTGTTTCAAGCACTGGTCGCCTCTACTTTGGGGAACAAGGTTTTCTCCCCGGTAGCCCACAGGTCCCCGCCTTGCAGAGGGGAACCCGGGGCGAGGATGTCGAGGAAGGTTTTGGTTGCGAGCTGCGGCAGCGGCGTGCGCGGGGCGGAGAATTTGTGTAGGATCGCGTCCGCAACGCCCGGCAAGAACGGCTCGAGGAGGTGGGCCACGACGCACACGGCTTCCGCGAGGGTGCGCACCAGCGCGCCGCGAAGCGCAAGGGATTCGGCCGCCTGCAGCTTCCATGGCTCGGCGAGCGTGAGCCACTTGTTGGTCGCCCTGCACGCGTCCAAAGCGACAGCCTGCGCAGCCTTCAGCTCGTGCGAGGACATGGCGGCGGAGTAGGCCGCGCAGACGGCGCTGACCGAAAACGGGGTCGAGTGCTCGCATAGAGGCGCCGGCCCCTGTGTGTCCGGGATTCGCGAAGCCGTCAGCTTCTTGCACAATGCTGCGGCACGCTGGGCGAGGTTGCCCAGGACGGGGGCGAGGACTGAGTTGTGGTGCGCCGCCAGCAGCTCGGCGGAGAACTTTACGTCCGCACCCGGCACCGCCTCCGAACACAGGAACGACCGGAAGCTGTCCGGCGGGAAGGATTGGCACGCCGCCGTCGGGCACGACACGTTGCCGATCGACTTGCTCATCTTGCTCCCGGCGGCGTCGGTCACGAACCCGTGCGTGACGATCTCCCTCGGGAGCGGCAGCCCGGCGCTCGCCAGCACCGCCGGCCAGTAGATGCAGTGGAACCGCGCGATGTCCTTCCCGATGACGTGCACGTCCGCCGGCCAGCACGGGAGGGCCCCCCCCAGCAGCAGCGGCGGCGCCCCGCCGGCCCCGTCGAACTGGCGCAAGAGGGGCCCCGACAGGTAGTTCGCCAACGCGTCGAACCACACGTACATGACGTGCCCCGGCTCGGAAATGTCCTCCGGCAGCGGTACGCCCCACGTGCACGCGGAGCGCGAGATGCAGAGGTCGTTCAGCGGCTTCGAAAGCATGCCGAGCACCTCGTCCCGTGCCTTCTGCGGCGTGATTCTGAGCGAGTCTTGCTCTATGGCTGCGAGCACCGCTGCCCTATGCCGCTCGAGGCGGAAGAAGTAGCAGCGCTCCGAGACCTGCTTTAGGGGCGTTCCGGTGGCGGCGTCCTTGAAGTCGGTCGCCTTCGCGTCGGTCGGACTGACGAAGGACTCCTCTCGCTCGTTGTACCACCCGACGTAGTCGGACAGGTACACGTCGTCGTTTTCCCAGCACTTCCGCCACAGCGCCCGGCACACCTCCGCGTGGCGCGGGTCTGTCGTGCGGATGTAGCAGTCGTTCGTGACGCGGAGCTTCTCGTTGAGCGCGCGGAACGCGGCGACCCACCGCTCGCAGTACTCCGCCGGCTCGACGCCCTCCTCCTTCGCCCGGTTCGCGATCTTCTGGCCGTGCTCGTCGCTGCCCGTCAGGAAGAAGACATGCTCCCCCTGCGCCCGCTTGTACCTCGCGCACACGTCGGCCAGCACCGCCTCGTACGCGTGCCCAATGTGCGGCGGCCCGTTCGTGTAGTTGATCGCGGTCGTGATGTAGAATGGCTTCTTCCCCGCGGCCAGCAGGGCGCGGGCACTCCGCATCCGGACTCCTTCACCCCCCCTCGCCTCCCCGGCCTAGTTTACATCAGTATTATGTGAAGGAAAACTCTCGCTTCCCTCCACGGTGGAGTCCAACCTCAGAAGCTGGAGGTAAAGCTGGAGCTAAGAAAGGGGGTGTCCCACCCGCGTTTCGGGTGTGGCTTTACACGCGTTTTGGTTGTAGCACACCCACCATTTGGGTATGACTCGGGCGCACCCTCTTTAACCCCAGCTTCACCCTTGTACCCTTCCCCAAGATCAGATTTTCTGAGAAATGAGCCCGAACGCTAAACGCGCGCTCGGTACTCCGTAAGTTGCGTCACCTCCTCACGACTCGGTGCGTGCGAAGAGGTAGTCACCGGAGTGGTTAGTATTCGTCACCTGAGTATCGCCGCGAATCCTTGCGTTCATTGTAGCACGACGTAGTCGGACAGGTAGACGTCGTCGTTTTCCCAGCACTTCCGCCACAGCGCCCGACACACCTCCGCGTGGCGCGGGTCTGTCGTGCGGATGTAGCAGTCGTTCGTGACGCGGAGCTTCTCGTTGAGCGCGCGGAACGCGGCGACCCACCGCTCGCAGTACTCCGCCGGCTCGACGCCCTCCTCCTTCGCCCGGTTCGCGATCTTCTGGCCGTGCTCGTCGCTGCCCGTCAGGAAGAAGACATGCTCCCCCTGCGCCCGCTTGTACCTCGCGCACACGTCGGCCAGCACCGCCTCGTACGCGTGCCCAATGTGCGGGGGCCCGTTCGTGTAGTTGATCGCGGTCGTGATGTAGAACGGCTTCTTCCCCGCGGCCAGCAGGGCGCGGGCACGCCGCATCCCGACTCCCTCACCCACCCCCACACCTACTGGAATTTGAGAGGATGTGTACCGACACTTGAGGTGATACGGATCCCCTGAGACAGTTCTGCCCCCAGGATCTGGTGGAACAGGCTGAATTCGTTCCCTCTTTCCTTCACTGCGAACCCAGCACTTGCACTTGAGCAATCATGACCGTTAAAAAATGAACGCTGACGTTGGCGGCGGTTTAACCTATTCCATAGGATAAGAAAGAAGCAAAGAGCTTGAAAAACTCCGGGTTGAATGCCTCCGGGGGGCGCCGGGAACCGAGGCAACGAACTCTTCAGGTCCAGCCCGGAAGGTTTTTGGGCTCTGCGGACGGCTTAACGGCATCGACACCGGTGTTCGATGGGTCCCAAGTAGAGCCCCCACGGTCAGGATGAAACGGCCGTGCTCAATGTTGAGGAACAAAGCCACGCCGTAGTACATGGAGCTGGCTCCGCAGCAGATCCCCTCCCCCCTTCCCGGCCTAGTTGACATTGGAACTACGTGAAGAAAAATTCTCACTTGCCCCACACCGTGGAGTCCAGCTTCAGAAGCTGGAGTTATTGCTGGAGCTAAGAAATAGGGGGTGTCACACCAGCTTTCCGGGTGTTGATTTACACGCGTATTGGATACAGTGAGCTCACTCTAAGTGACGCTGAACTGCAAAAGTCCTGGTTCAGCGTCACTTAGAGTGAGATCTCACTCTAAGTGACGCTGAACTGCTTCACCTTGTACCCTCCCCCGTCTTTAAGATCGGTGGTTTTGAGAAATGAGCGCGATCTTAAACACGCACTAGCTGAACTCCCCATGCAGTGGTAAGTTGCGTCTACTCCTCACGTGCGAAGAGGTAGTCATCGGAGTGGCTCCTATTAGGCACCTGAGTATCGCCGCAGAATCCTTGCGTTCTAACCCCAGACTTTGACGGGTTAGTTGAGCAGGAGAAGATGGACCGGCTTAATAACGACAGCAGCAGCACATACCCAAAACCCACAACGCCAAAAATATTCAACAATTCTGCATTTCCTGACGCGCTCGTAAAAGCAAGGGAAGGCAAAGCAAACCAGATCAGCAATCAACACCTACCGTCACTCCCGACGGAAGTTGGCAGCACCCGGCATTGGATAGCAACAGGCGTCACGGTGACAGGGCTAGAGAGGTCGGGAGAGAGATCAGGTTGATCAGCTAGCTAGGCTGCGGAACTGTTAATTTAATGTTTAGGCACTGCTGTCTGCTATTCTACGTGCTTGATGCTAGCATCAAGCTTTCGTCGGAGAGAAGAGAAGACTTGATGGGGGAAAAGCTTAGTTTCAGTCTAGTAGGGTGTGTGTCCCTGGAATACTTGTGCCGCAACTCTTGACTTACTACAAATATTCTTCCGGCGTCAAAAGCTGTTAGGGCAGAACCTCTTGCGGACTTGCACCGACTTGAAGTCGTGTGCTGGTGTGTTCCATTCACTCACCGCTGCTATTGCTAGCGTTGGTTCTTGTCTCGGTCCTTGGTATGCACCTCAACCCCGCAGTTTTACGCCCACAGGGTTGAATCGAGTTGGATTATTCGGACATCCGGGTATGTTGGAGCTTCCGACTCTGCGATCGTGTGAGCAGCATAGACTCAAGCCGTCTAGTCAACATATTCCCTGCGCTACTTAGCAGTCTTTGCACATTTTCGAAAACAACGCGCCCGCTCTGTTGACCGCCTTCCCAAATGATCGGAACCTGCTTCTTTTCAGGTCGGATACCATCTCGGCGAGTTTCTACGTTCAACTTGAAACACAACGCGCAGTACGTCCTTGCCCTCGTCGTTTGCGTCGACAACCATCAATCGTCTGCGTACTACCGCAACCAACACCAACGGAGAGACCTCTAAGCGGGTACAGAGCTTACGGCAGACACCTCATCATCACACTGGTTGGTCAATACGGTGTGGCGGGTGCACCATGATGAGAGCGTGGTCGGGTGGCTTCGATGTCTTGGCACGCATTCCGTTCGCGTCTGTAATCGTCAAGACTTTAGTGTCCATGTCCAGCTCGAAGCAGAGGAGCGCACTATTCATCACAATTGGTCGATACGGTGCGGCGGGTGTACCATGATGAGAGCTGCCGGTGCCTTCGAGAAGCGGACCGCTGCGTAGTAAGGGGCGTGGTCGGGTGGCGTCGATGTCTTGGCACGCATTCCGTTCGCGTCTGTAATCGTCAAGACCTTGGCGTCCATGTCCAGCTCGAAGCAGAGGTACGGCGTGTCCTTGTCGAGGAGGCTCGTCGTGGTGACGCCCGCGTGGTTGATGAAGTCGCCGATGACCCCCCTCCAGGACGCCACCTCGTCGAGCGGCCGCATCACCTTGAAATGGTAGTCGACGAACGACGGCAGCCCGCTGATGCCTACCTCCATGGGCCCCGCCTCCTGCCGCACCGTCCACTCCCACACACCTTCGCTCATGGGCTGGCCCCAGTACGCGTGGGTCAGTCCCGGCGGCGTCGTTTTGCAGACGGCCGCCGTCACCGACCGCTCGGGGTCCCCTTCAGCAGCCCCCGGCTCGCACCGGTTGACCTGCTTCACAATCGACGCGTTGCGCCACAGAAACTGGTTTGTGTCCCGATTCTCGTTCATCAGCTTCATCGTCCACAAGCCGCCCCCGGCGGCCGCCGCTGCGCAACCGGCGAGCCACTTCATCGTTGGGGAGGGACACACCACCCGCCACCCCCGTGCTATTCCTGCGTGTGCTGCCGACGATCAACCGAGGGTACTGTAGGTGTAATCTGTCGGTGTCTTTCGGCTTTTTACACAAGCGCCAGGGAAGGAAATGCTCCACAAAAGCTGCTAGATGAAAATAACCGAAGGGATTCCAAGTGCGGTAACTACCGAACCACGTGTTGAACGGACGTGAGGCCATGTGGGTCCACCCCTACACGACGAATCACACAAACACAACAGGTCAAAGTCCTGAGTGAGAAACCAACACACGGTGGTGTAAGCGAGGAACAAATCAGGTTGTGTTTGTATTTGCCCCTCTACCTCTATATTTCCTCCCTCCCCGGGGTATGCTACGAACACCCTGACGTCAGCTCATACCTGGACCACCTCACGCAGATGGGTTTAATGCCATCTGTGGGGACCTTTTGGGCGTTGACACGAGAGGTCGTTACACTGAAATACAACGAGCAAAAAGTGTCGGTTAAACGTTGCCAGAAGCAGATATGGACGTGAGATCGTCAACTGATGGTACAGCAGCAGTTCGGCGTGTGGGTACTGTTCGGAAAGCTCAATGAAAACAAAGGTAGCATTCGTACACCGGCCACGTGGTCAGATGCAGGTTGAAGTTATCTGGCCGGTCCTATGGGGTGACACAACCGGTCGTTGCAGCACTCGCCTGTGCCACGATGACCGCAGGAAGAGTTTGGTGCTGAGTCTCCGAGGTCTGGGCTTGTCAATGGGCATGCATTGTGTCTTTCATGGCCGCGAGATGAAGAACCCACGGAGCGCCTACATCGCCTTGTACACCTCGGAATTGCTGGCGAAAGCCCCGACGAGAACGATCGACCTACCCGGGAAAACACACTTTAGGAAGTGTCCAGCACGGAATCCCTCGTCGTTTCAGAAGCGGGATTCCTTTCTCTTAAGCATCCAAAAGAAGTGTCAGGCCGGCGTGTTTTCCGGCAGTTGATCCGAATTCTTACCTTGAATAGGAAAAGGGGTACAAACAAGTGCGTACTCGGCCAAACAAAGCGAAGCGCCTATCAATACCGTATTGCTTAGATTTTCTTCCTGTTTCTTTTTTCCCGGAAGCACTTGGGTCAGACAAGCTTATTTCTTTAGCGTATGGTGAAACCAAAATACGCGAACGGTGAGCGAAAAACGTTAGCAGGGCCTGAGGGTGGGAAACGTTGGGCAGAGATATAGCCAGGGGCTCACGTCAGAGTACCAACAGTAGACGGCCACCTTGATGCTTTGAAGCTAAACTTCAGCATATCACACAAAGGCACTGTCATAAATCTTAGTCGCATGTCACTTCGTCAGTACCTTACCCAGTTAACTCAACGAGTGATGCATCGTCAGAACCTTGTCAATATCTTGCCCAAGTGATTTCACCCAGAAGGTTAATGAGTGGTGCGCAATCAGAATCTTCCGTGCAGACGCATGTATCAAGTGAAGTCTTGCCAAGGCCAATGGTGCAGCGCGCCTTTCCGGCTCTGATGGCGCGACCGGGATCAAGGGAATACGTGGTTATGTTGCCGGCTGGGTAGGAAAGAATTCCTCCCATACGGCCTTATTCGCAACTGCCGGCCACCTTGACTGCTCCACAAAAAGCAGGTGTTTCTTCAAACGATGGCTCTTGACAGGTGGAAAGCAGAAAACTGCACTATGCTTCGCTTTTTGTCACGAAACGAGGGGGGTGGCGAGAGGGGTCTTAGTTTGAAACTGTTTGCCACCGGTATTTCAATACAACTGTTGGGAGAGAACACTGCCTCTCATGAATGATTGATGCTAGATCAAGTCTTCTTCTGGTGTTGAAAAGGAAAAAAATGCGTAGTTTTGGTTGGGAAAAACGCAAAAACTGGGAAAAGGGGGGTAGACTCCGTAAATGGGGTATGGGTATGAAACATTGAGAGACTGGCCCTCTGTTTTCGCTTTTTCACCGCGGGTGTGCACACCTCGCTATTGTCTCAGGTTTCGCTTGTGAACGCAGACCATACCAAAGAGCTCATCAGTGGGTCCTTTGATACAAGTTTGCAGTCCTGTTTCAGTGCCAGCAACTTTGTTGGGTTCTCTTTCCTATGGTAGTTATAACTGGCTCGTAACTAACCGCCAAGGGGCACTGCTTTCATAGACTGAAAGTGTAACCGTTTGACGTGCGTTTACTTTTCCGACAGCACGAAAACTTAAGAAGTCCGGTCCGCAGCATATTATTTGTACAACTTTCAAGGAGAGAAAACAGTTCGAACCCTTTTTCTAAAAAGAAGAAAGGGTGTGAACGCCAGATTGATGCATGCATAAGAACACGAACAAACAGCCACTTCTACAGATGCATACTGCCCCCGTTGCTGCCTCGAAGAGAAGGTCCGCTTGCCTGATGAAGGGATGAAGGGGCAGTCCGAAGTAGTACGGAAATGGCTTTTGGCACTACATCTGACTTTCTCTCTCAAGGAGAAAACGGTGCTTCGACCCACCGGTAGCGGAGGCTTCCTTACTGTTGCTGTTTGCTGAGCTTGTAGAACCTGCTGTCGTGGGTGGTGATGCTGTCGGTGGTGTATGACGCTTGGTACGTGCCGGCGTCGAAGTGGGACCAGACGTCTCGGACAGTCACGTTGTCCGCCGACGTGAAGCCGAAGTCGGCGAATTGAAATGTGACCGGCATCGGGTCCGAGGAGTTGTTCAGGATGAACACCGCTGCCGCGCCTCCCGTGAGAGGCTTGGTCCACAGCTGGTACACGGAGCCGGTCGTGTTTCCGACGATTCGCGTGCCTGGATGCCCGGCCCAGTCTTGGTTGATCGCGATGGCCTCCTTGTTCGCGACGATGTCCCAGATGCGTGCGTTGATGGCCGCGTCCGTGACGTTGTGGCCGAGAATCAACGGTGCGGACACGATGCACCACGCGCCGAAGTGGGTGCGGTCCTCTTCATGTGTCGGCATGTTCCCGACCTCCAACATGTCCGGATACGCCCAGGTGCCGGGCCTCGAAAGGGGCGGGTTGCCCGAGTACGCGACGGTCGACTGCAAGTTGCGCATGACGTCGAACCAGTTGTTGAAAATATCGCTGGACGACCGGAAGAAGTTGTACGGGCAGTCCGACGGCATCGTCAAACCGGTGCACGGCGCGTTCCCGCCCGTCTGGCCCGGCACGGTGCCTCCCCAGTGGCAGTTTTCGATCATGATCGGCCTCCCGGTCGCGTTCAACAGCTCGGCCCACCACGTCAAGTTCTTAAACTGCCCGCAGTTGTCGAGCTTCACCCCGTCGTACCCGTTGGCTGCCACCGCCTTGGCGGACATCTCCATGTGGCTCGCGATGTAAGCCGCGTCTTGGTACTGGTTCTCGGCGCAGATGCAGTTGTTCGCGTACCACCCGACCCTGAGCCCCTTCCCGTGTCCGTACGCGGTCATGCTCGACATGTCCGGGAACGTGGTCTTGTTGATCAGCGGCGCCCCCGTCTGGTCGTGGAACCCGGCTTTGTAGCCTGTGCCGCAGGCCTGCCAGTTGTCGTCGAGGCCGACGTTGTTGTACCCGAGGTCGAGGAAGCTCGTCGGTACGCCGTCGACGGGTAGCACCTTCGCCACCATGGCGTCCATGACGCCCTGCATGAGGTCCTGCGACACGGCGTGGCCGAACGTGTTCCAGCTGCGCCACCCCATCGGCGGCGTCAGCCCCAGCCCGTTGTCGATCCCGGCAGCTCCCCCGGCGAGAGCCAGCAACACCACCGTGGTCTTCATAGCGATACGGCTTTCTTTCCAGACTGGTTCTGTGTTGCGATTCCTGGACAGGAGTGTCGGCTTATCGTTATTTATCGTTTTTTTTCTTTGTGCTTCCGACGATCCCGTGGGACGTACAGATTGGTGTCTTTCGATATTTTGATTGTTTTGTGAGGTTCAGCTGGTCGGTGGGCGGGGGGGGGGTTGGATGGGCAGCTCTACTGTTTCGGGCTAGACTTTAATTCATGCTTGAGCCAGGATGCCCACTCCGCAGCCTTTCCGCTGGGCTCTTGGTGGCTGATCCGCTCGCATACACTTTTCATTACAGTAGCGTTGCGCGCTGCGAAGTCATCCATGATTTGCCAGTACGTCACGTTGCATTGTCCATAATTCTCGCCAGGTCTGCTTCGGGTCCGTAACTCCGCACGTGAAGCTCGTCGTTGGCCGTGAGCACGTGCTTAGCGCTTCCTCGTTCAGCGCATCCTACGACGGCGCACGCCTCGCTCGTTCTAAACGGCATGATCGTCCTTCGGACCAGGGCCTGGAGCAAGTCCGTCGCGCCGTGTAACTTCCACAGTGCCCGGGGGATGAGCGTGCTGAGGCACCGTGGCGGCACTCCATCCGTCGACCGCCATATCACGGCTGCAGTTGCGGCTCCTCCGCAGGAAACGGTCACTCTCTTCCAGCTGCACCAGGTCATTCGCCTCGTCGTTGTCGTCGGGTTGCTGCTGCCGGCGTCGACACAGTCTTGTGACTTTGGCTGCGCTGTAGCACCACTCGATGTCGAATGAGCGGTTACTTTGGTGCGCATTGGTCGCTGCTTCGTCGGCCGCGTTGATATCCGCGTTGTCGCGGTGGCCCCTTGCCCACTGGACCACCGGGATGTTCCGTATAACCGCGAAGGGGTCTCCTTTCCGGGGGTTCCGCGTGCGGGCTATCGCACTCTGACTGTCACTGCGCCTTCGACTTCGGCTTTCCGGAGGGCCTTTTCCGTCCACGAAATAATGTTCGGTTTACGGCCTCTTCGTGGTGGCTCTAGCTCGAAACCAGTTGCCGGTATCTGTCCTTCCGTGGCGTTATCGTTATTTATCGTTTTTTTTTTTTACTACTACCGGTCTTCTTCTCAGCCGATTCTCCGTTACTGTTTTTTATCGGATGCCCCCTCCCCCGTGCATAAGATGGATAGCCGTACCCCCGTGTTTAAGATGGATAACCCGCCCATGGTTTCAAACAGTCACCAAAATCAGCCTCAAAGAATGCCCAGGGTCGAGAAAGTGCGGACGTCTCCCAACTATAGAGCAATATTCCAGCGGTGATCGACGTAGTTGATGATTTGTCAAGCTCTGATGACGTTGTTGTCGTCCGGAGGAGACGCGTTCGTGTGCGTGGTGTCAAGGGTTGAGGAACTGGACTGGTGGCACTTGTTTGCGAATGACAGAGTGGCAGTGCCATCTTCTTCCGGGCAAGCTTCGAGTGAAGGAACACAGCGGATACCAAAGTACCAGCGGCCAGATCCATGAGCCACGCGGTCTGAAACAAGCTCAACGGACATAGTTCCACAGTGGTCACCACTGCAGGTGCGTTCATGCTACACCCAGAGTGCCCCCCGTGCTTAAGATGGATACCCCCCTTGGACCTTCGCGTCCCAAGCTACCCTGTCTGCCACCAGCTCCCGGATCTCCTCCATGTTCGACATGCGGAGGTCGCGTTGGAGCACGTCGAGATAAGAAAGCGGAGGTCAACCGCGTTCTTCTTTCGACGCGTCGCTGCAAGAAGCACGCTCGACGCGGGCTGGTCCGCCCTCAGGCACTGCCCAGCGAAGCGGTGCCGCTTTCTCTGCAACTCCACTCCGATCCTCGGGAACTGATCCGCAAAGAGGTCACTAATTGCTACAGCGCGTTTCGCGACTGTAGACCTTACTGCCTCGAACAAACCGAACAAAGCAAGTGTCCGTGATCTCAGGAAGCAGGGAAGTGCCAACGATCCAAGGTGTCCCACCTTTCCGTTTGCGCGTGGATTTGCCATGCTATGTTCTTGTCGTGCAGAAACGGAGTTCCCCGGTGTTGGCGATGCTTTGGACCAGGAGACGGCGAAAGAAACGGATGAAAATGAACGGGCGTCTTGTTTTTTTGGCACGTACAAACAAACATCGCGCCTATTATTTTTTTGTCGTTTCGTTTGTCCTGGTGAAGGTCCAGAATGTAGCTTCGGTAACAACGGGGACAAAAGTGCGAGTAAGCACCCCGTAGACCGTTCGCAGAGTGTGTTGAAGGTTGCTCACGCTCGCACGCGCGGCAGTGTGTCCAGCAGTATTTGCAAACACCTATTTTCAGATACAGAAGAACAGCCGTCGCCGTTCTGAATCCTTGTCTGTCAGTATTTGCAAAAGAACACCTTGTTTAAGAAACAGACGTCCTTCTGAATCGGTGTCCATCAGTATTTGAACACACTTTTTCAGGAAGAAGAAGCCTTGATGTTTGAAAAAACTGCTTTCTCACAAACGAGAGCAGATGTTGCAGCTTCGAACAACAGCAGGAAGTACGCCGGTCGAAAATGAGCGTGGAGCGCCAGGTACGCGTAGAGTGAGGAAAGATGACTCGAGGAACCGCGGAGGCTATTTCATAGTGCAAAAGGAGAGGCGTTTGTTGGTTGTCTTCCCGCACTTCAGAATCTCACAAACGGGAAGAGGAAAGAGACCCAAGTGAGACAGTCTCGTTGCCACCGCGTGCCCAACGCAGCACTTTATCACGCCCGCGTCGGTTTCAACGCTACACGTTTACAGGTCCGGTGTTAATGTCTTTTCGGTGGTCATTTTGCCACCCTTTTGCAGCTTTCCGGCACCATCGTGCTGCCTGGATATGCTGTAGGCTGTACCCGTGAGTCGCGTTGGTAGCCCAAGCAGCTTGTTCGACGAAGCTAAGACGCAAGTCCACTACCCACTGTCTTCCTCCACTCCTTTCTTCCCCTCTGAAACGGAAGAGGAAAGAGACCAAGTGAGACAGTCGTACGCAGCACTTTATCATGCCCGCGTCGCTTTCAACGGTACACGTTTGGAGATATGTCCTTTCGGTGGTCTTTTTGCTACTTTCTTGCAGCTTTCCAGCACCATCGTGCTGCTTGGCTATGCTGGAGTCTGTACCGGTCAGTCGCGTTGGTAGCTCAAGCAGCTTGTTCGACGGAAGCTAAGACGCAGGTCCACCCATGGGGTCCTGGTGCTTCTGAGACAGTCGCAATCCTTCGACTTGCACACTTCCGTAGAGCTGCCACGTGCCTTCGAACGCATCGCGCACTTTCTTGCCCTTGCCGACGAAAGAGAACGCGCCCGACTGCTTCTCGGAGAGATTCACGTCGATGGCAAAGGGCCCGTGCAGCAGCTTCTGTGCCTTCTCGCCGGCGTCGTACTGCCCGGCGACGTTGTAGTCGACGGTGGCGCACCCGAGGACGTGGTCCTTGCTGCTCAGCACTTCGAGGGTGACTCTGCAGGTGAATTCGCCGAGTTTTTCGAGGTCGGACGCCGGGTTGATGACGAGGTACGTTCGGTGCAGGAACTGCGGGTGCTCGATCGCTTTGTTCCTCAGCACCGACGCGACCGCGTCCTCGGCCCAGAACGAGGCTTCTTCGCCGGGCTCGTCGCCGAAGTCGTCGACCCGGACGATCGCGAGCGCCTTCTCCACCAGTTCCGGGTCGATTTCGAGGGCCTCCGCGATCTCGTCTTCCGACGCGCCGCCAGCCGCCATCTTCACCAGCGTTTTCAGCAGCGTGAGCCCGTCGATGTTTCCGTTGTGCTTCGCCGTGCCGACTTTGCTGACGGCGCTTTCGCCATCCTGCGCGGTCACACGGACGCGGAACGGGCCGTTGAGGTCCGCCTCGACCCCGGACGGCATCCCTTTGATCTCGTCGACTTGTACCGACACCAGGAACGCCTCATTCGGCGCAGCAGGGTCTGACGACAGCTCGAGCCAAGACGGGCTCAAATACAGCGTCGACGGCAGCCCGGAGACGCCGACGCTCGGATTCGTTGTGAACACGACTTCTCCGTCGACGGACAACTCTTCGTCCCTGACTTTTCGCGCGAGGTGGTACTCCGCGTTTCTTCCGGCCCTCAGCAGGCCCCGCACGGGCACTCCACTTCGAACGAGTGTGCCGCCGCCGAGGGTTTGTTCGTTGGAGTATACAAGGCCGAGCGAATCGTCGGATCCGCGGAGGATGCCGTCGGCGTCGAGCACTTCGAACTCGACGTGCTGGTCCATGTCGTGCACGACGAAGTCCTTCACGTTGCCCTCGGTCCAGACGGGGTCCAGCGAGGTCACGGCCGAAGTCGACTTCGTCGCCGCGCCGACCCTCATCTTCACGTACGCGTCGCTGCTCTTCTTCCCGGTGATGCTGGTGTCCCCTGCTTCGAGGTTGCTCGCGCTCTCGACGGCCATCCGCAGGACGCCCTTCGGCTTCGGGTGGCTGAGCTCGACGGCGTGGTCGAGCAGCGGGTCGAGGGGCACGACGACGAAGTTCGGCACGCAGCAAAAACCGGCAATCCCGTCGCAGATCGCGTCGGTGACCAGCGTGTTCATCCCGGGGATCTTGTCGACGACGTCCGTGATACCTGGCCGTTGGTGGTAGTAAGGGGTAGGGGTTGTTTTGAACTTGATATGCAGCAACAACCTGTGAAGAACTACCTCTTTGCGCTGAGACTTCGGTCGCATCTTGCCCCGTACTGTTCGTCTCCAGGTATGAGTGGCAGTTGGTATGAACTTGCTACAGCAGCAACAATCTGTGACGATAACCTGCAGGTCGAAGACCCACCCGAGCTCTCCCGTGTACGTTCGGGTTTTATGTATGTTCATCCTGCCATGTGGTTTGCTCGAGTTCCTACCGTGTACCGTAGTATTCGTGGTTTGAACTTGATACGCAGCAAGTAAACATGGAGCTCTGGAGATGTCCCCAGAGCATGATACCCGCTTTTAACCCTGTGCTCTATGAAGCTAAGACCTTGGCATCGATACAGTAGGTTGCCAAAAGGGAGGAGAGCGGAGGGTATGAGGGTCGGGCAGGAATAGTTGAGTTGCAGCTCTTGACAAAGATAGATGGAAAAAAGAAGGTGATTTTATTCTTCGCTTTTTCTCACGAACGGGGGGGTCGGTCCTGCTTTTGGCTTTGTAGGTTCTCCCGACTCCCCAATTCGTGGTTAGCACAAACTCAAGAGGTCTAGTCAACTATTCCCTGCAGTATTGACATTCTTTCAAAAATAATTTGGCAAAGTAGAACGCCGTCCTGTGCTGGATTCAGAGGTCCCCTTGTTGGCTACAGAGGTCGCATCCAGCATCATCGCGGCCTTGCCCGGAATCCTTCTCTGCAGTGCTTGTTCGCGCTTGTTTACTAGCAACAACAAAGCAAAAGACGGCAAAAAAAAAACCACGGGGCGGACCTGTGAAATCGATGCAAAGGTCAGGCGTGTTAGGTAGAGTCACGCTGACGGCGCCTATCATCGGAAGGTCCGGCAGCATCGGGCCCATGTGGATCTTCACGGTGGCTCTGAAGAGGACGTCCTTCGCGCCCACCTTGATCTTTTTCGTCCCTAGCGACGTCGTGACCAGAACCTCGATCTCGACGTCGACGTTCGACACGAACGACACGTTGTGCAGCGTCATGACCATCCCGGCGTAATCCCCGCCCCAGCCGGTCGGCTTCCGTATTTTTTCGACCTGAACCGTGTTCAAAGAGGGCGGCTTCGTCCCGACATCCGCCTTCGGAATCATCACGTCGAGGTCCAGCAGGGCGAGGGTCGCCCCCGCTTTCTTCGCGGCACGGGAGCACGCGGGTTCGACGGTTTCTTTGATCGTTTTCTCGGCGAACGCTTTGATGTGCCGCCAAAGGGCGAAGATCAGCAGGTTGACCCACTCAAGGGACTCCGCAATCGTGCTGTGCCCGCCTTCCGCGTTCAGCTTCCCCAGGATGACGTCGTAATCGCCCCAGGTCAGGGAGCCCGCTTTGAGGCAGTCCCGCAGCGCTTCTTCTTTCGTCAACCCGACCCCGCTTCCGACCACTCGTTCGGCGTGCTGGTCGTAATACCTCTGCCGTTCCGCCAGTTCGCTTTCGCCGGCCTTGCCGCGGCTGCCTTCCACCCAGTCGACCGCTGTCCACTTCTTTCCGTTTCGGTTGTTCTCCTTGTAGTCCTGCAGGAAGACTTCGTCCTTCCACCACTCGGTGAACGCGGCCGTGGGGTCGAGGGTGTCGGCCTGCAGGTTCCAGTTCCTCGGGAGGCTTTCCGCGATTTTCAGGCTCTTCACCGTCACGCTCCCGTTGACGTGCACGACCACCGCCGCGCCTTCTCGGGTGCGGATTTCGATTGCGAACGGGCCTTTCGCGTCGGCCTCGTCCCCCGTGGCCGTGTCGGACACGGTCAGCGTCGTGCTTCCGAGGACCGTTTTGTGCCTGTCGAGGACGCTCAGGCCGACTTCTTCGGTCGCCTTCGCGTTGATGTGCATGACGTGCGCCCAGTACGGCTCCCGCGCCGCCTTCGCCGCGATGAGGACCGCAGCCACTTCGGCGTGCCACGCCGCCAGCTCTCCCGCTTCGCGGTAGAACGCCTTCCGGCGTTCGATCTCCGCCTCCGAGGCCACGGGGAGCCGCCTGTTTTCGTGCTGGCTGGCCCACGTGATCCGCTCGTCGGCGGCGGCGTTCTCGGCGCGCGGGAACCCGCCGTGGTTGAGGATGTAGTCCTGCTTCTTCCACCAGACGTTGTCCGTGTCGTCGGTGGCCAACGCGTACGACTCGCCCTTCATCTCCAACGCGCGGGCGACGAGCTTTTCGCCGGGCTCTCCGCCCAGGCCGGCCAGCTGCGCTATGTCCGCCGCGGGCTTGTCCTTCTGCGTCCGGATCATCCGCAAGATCTCGCCGGACTCGGTCCAAGACTTCGGCTTCGCGCCTCCCGGCTTCGTCGTCTGCGTGTGGCCGTCGACGGTGGCGGCGACCGTAAACGGGGCTCCCTCGCGCATCTCCTCCGGCATGTCCCGGATGTCAACGACCTGCACGGACACCAACCGGTCCGTCGAAGCGGCCTCGCTGTCGACGATGTCGATCCATTCAGCGCGCAGCTGCAGGAGGCAGGGCGGGTACTCACCCCCGTCAGCGTCTTCGCCGACCAGCGGAAACCCGTCCTTCATCAGCGGCACCTCGGCCATGCGGCGCTTGACGATCCGGTTGACTGGCAGGTGCTCGACGCTGTCGTGTGGATTAAGGACGTAAAAGTCTTAATGAAGCTGAAAACTCGGTGTGGATTCAGAACGTAATTGTCATGTGGAATATGGACGTAAAAGCCTTCATGAAGCTCAAAACTCGGTGTGGATTCAGAACGTAATCGTCACGTGGATTATGGACGTAAAGGTCTCAAAAAAAAAATGCTGAAAACTCGGTGTGGATTCAGAACGTAATTGTCATGTGGATTCTGGATGTAAAAGCTTCGTGAAGCTGAAAACTTGGTGTGGATTCAGAACGTAATTGTCGTGTGGAGTATGGACGTAAAAGTCTTGATGAAGCTGAAAACTCAGTGAACTATCCATCCTCGTCAAATACTCCATCTGTGTCGGTTCACAGTGGTCACCGATGGGCTAGGCAGTAGCCCTTGAAAGGGAAGGAAGGGCTGTCGTACCTGCCGACGAGGTCGTCTGGGACGCTGAAGTCGTGGTCGAGAACTTCGATGACGACCCACTGCTCCTGGTTGTAGACGAGGAAGTCGAACGTCTCGTTCCACGTCGGGCACCGCGTGTTTTCGAGCGCCCTGGTCCGGAATTCCTGCGCGCCGACGCGCAGGCGAACGTAGGGGTCGCACCCGCCGCCGAAGTCGGTGCTGGGCAGGTTGCGGGCGGAGACGACGGTGAGGCGGACGATACCTTCCGGAGGAGGGCACGCGAGCTTCGCCGCATCGACGGAAGGGTGCAGGGGCACCGCGATGAAGTTCGGGACGACGCAGCTGGAGGCGACGGCGGCGTCGATCATCGAGCGCACCTTGCCGGCAAGGCCGGCGAAGTCTGCGATGTTCGACAAGCCCGTCCAGTCGAGGTTGACCTTCGGCGGGTTGACGAACGCCATCTCGACGCCGCCCACCAACGGCATTTCGTCCACAAACGGCCGCAGCCACACGAACAGGGTCCCCACGAACTCCACGTTCCGCACGCCGACGGACCCGATCGACGTGCGCACGTCGACGTTCAAATCGCTTCGGTACGACACCCCCAAGCTCAACTCAAACCCGCCCTCTGCCCGGCCGTCTATGCCTGCGACCCGCCGCGCCGTCATCGGGCCGAACGCCGGCGACCTGGAGCCGAGGTCGAATTTTTCGATTTCGAGGGTTGCGCCGAAGCCGGCGACGATGCTGGACAGGATGGGCTGGACGGTTTGGTAGACGGTTTTTTCCGAATACTTCCGGATGGAAGGCCACAGCACTTCGAGCATGGCGGTGACCCACGACAGGCCTTCGGGGAGGGTCGTTTGGTTGTCGGAGCCTGACAGTGATTCGGTGTTCGTGGTGCTGTGCAGCCTGCGGATGGCGGCGTTGAAGTCGTCCTCGGTGAGCGCGTCTACTTCGCGGGCGCGCTGCAAGGTCTTGAGCTTCGCTTCCCTTTGCAGCTCCCGCCGGCGCCGCCTCCTCGCCTTCCTCCGCTCCGCCTCCGTCAGCTGGGGTTTTCCCCGCTCCGCATCGGGCGGCGGCGGCGGCGCCGAGATCTCCGCCGTCGCCTCGTTCAGCTTCGCCTGCTGCTCCGCACTCACGGCGACGAACACGTGGTCGTCGTCATGGCGGCTCTTCTTCAGAAAAGGCAGGAGACACCCGAACTTCTTCATCGCGCGTTGCGCCCAGATTCCCCGCCTCCAAACAAGGTATAGTATACGAACCCCTTTTCCCAACTCCGGGCCTCCCCGGCCGCCCCTTCCTTGCGGGTGGAAGTTTCTTAGATGAAGGTGGACCTCTCTGCGCACGAAGGTGCTTGAGTTGCTGGTCATCATCACAACAGACACAAGGTTACGCTCTTTGCTTTTAGAGTATTGTGAGGCTTCGTGGTGGGCGCAGGTCGAACTTGTAGGTCTCTGCAATCGTTGCGGCTTTTGATCCGGAGCCTGGTCCAGAATAGTTGGATGCCGATGTTGCATCCTTCATCCACCCCTCATGCTCGGTGGCTGGCCGCCACAAAGAGACAAGATGGTCTTCTGGCAGGCACGCTTCATCTTCAAACAACGGATCTGGCGCTTCCTCAGTTTGCGATTGCTTCCTTCAACCTGTTTTTCTTCATGTACGAGAATGCGGATCGTTCAGGTTTTGTTCTGAAAAAGCGGAATAATCTTTCTTCGTGGTGTGTCCGCGCTTCCATGTCGTCAGCAATCGGTCACGCACTCTTACAGTGGTCGCTCAGGGGCCAGGCAGTGGTTGACTACGCGATCGTCACTACCCTAAACTGCAGAATGCATCTTTTTCTACTCCCGCCCCCCGCCACGGTGCTCGCTTGCATCAACCCTGCCAGCTTCTCTCTGCTTCTCTCAACTTCACTTGCTGAAACTACACCCCAGAATAATGCTTTCCTCCTTGTTGCACATTTTCACATTTTGGCATGCTGTCGTCAACGTCGCACGGCGGAAAAGGGAAAGGAAAAGAAGAGATTTGCCGACGGTAGCTTCCTCGTGTGGTTTGCCAGACTTCCTTCGTGAAGGGGTTGCAAAAAGGTTTAAGATCAACTCGTTCGCAGACTCAAGTCGACTTTCCATCACTGGCAAAACGACAGACCCAATGTACTTGACACATGGCCAGTCGCAATTTACCAAGTAAATGGGACTTGGCCCGTGTACGAGTAAACTGTGACTTGTCCAAGACAAGGACAAATACGACACCTGTATTGCGGCTCCGAACGACGAGTTTCTAGGTCAAACAAGTACATCTAAGCTTGCACTTTGCGACGACAGTCATCCGCTTGAAACGGAAGTACGTGGTGAAAGAGAGGGAAATGTAATGTGTGAGAGATGAATACCTCCGTGTGAGCGGGGGTTAGAGAACTAGACTTGGTCAGCGCCGACAGGGATGCCTGAAGGGAACGCTGAGCAAGCCCTAGGGTAGAGGGGGTTTGTTTGGGCGCCCTGTTTGACAGTTGCAGCACGCTACGCTGCCAACTGTCTCCTTTCAACAATGACAAACGCGTTTGTTACCATGAAAGCTTTTCGAAGTCGACGGCCTTGGCAAAGCAGCCGGTGCATTCGGCGAGTAGCTACACACTCATCATGGGATGCCGCCTTGCATGGCCACCGTCCTGCCGTCAAGATGAACTGACAGTCTTTGCTGAATCCAATGACCGATCACTCGGACATCTTCAGCCCAGCTCTCGGTTCGTATCGCGCCACCATGGATTGTATCTTGTCGCATTAGTGTGATTGTCAGGCCTTCGACTGCCCTGAGCAACGCGCTATGCACACTCCGTGTCTACGTTACAGCAGATGGAACGCGTTTGTTGCGCCGCCGCGGGGGCGGCCTACGAGTGGGTGTCGTTGTGGCCTCCCGGCCGGAGCCATCGTCGGATGACACCTCGCTTGTTTCTTCACATTTGCGTCGGTTCGCGCGCCGGGTGGACGCAGCCGGGGACTCCGGGCGGGGATGCTGGCCAGGAGTTGCGGCGTCGGCGGTAGAGTGCGCGGGCGCCGCCGCGCTGGGGGGGGGGGGAACATGGATTAATTAACCGACGCCCTTTGTTGGATCTGCTAAGCAATCACCGTAGCCACTCAGCTCATGACTGGACCAGATGTGGGGTCTGCTGAGCAATCACCTCAGCAACTCACAAAGTCTCGGCGAACTACCGAGGAGGGAAAGGTTTTGTTTGTACGTGCCAGTTGATCTTTTTTTCACCGGTACCCACCCTGCTTCAGGTTTCAGGTTCGGAATTCCGATCAACCACCAAGCACGCCTGCCAACGTCTTTTTAACAGCGTCTTTTGCAGGAAACTCCGACTCTGAGTCTGACTCTGAGCACTAACAAAACAATAGGAGGGCAGCCTACAAAACACACAATACTGTTGCAGCTGCTCCTTCCGTCCTTGCCGGGGGGAAACTAAGGGACGATTCAGCATCCCTTGGAGCCGGTGCCATCTGCGAGGAACGGGTGCCTCAGGACATCTTCCATCGTGATGCGTGCCTTCGGGTTGAGGACGAGGAGGCGGCGGAGGAGGTCGAAGGCGTCGCTTGGCATTTGCTCGAAGTAGGCCAGGCTGCCGAGCCCGAGCGCCGGGAAGGAAGGGAACAGGTTGTTCCAATCCGGGTGGGTGAACGCCTCCGGCCACGACTGCTCCGTCGGCGTTCCCAAGACGCTGAACATGCGGAACAGCATCTCGACCTCGGTCTCCTCGTCGAAGGCGACGCAGCCGTGGCACAGCACCTCGGCGAATACGCAGCCGGCCGACCACACATCGCACGGGAGCCCGTACGTGAAACACCCCATCATAACCTCCGGCGCGCGGTAGTACACCGTCATCGCTTCTCTAGACACCAAACGATCAGGCGACGCCGCGTGTCTGTTGAGTTGGGGGGGGGGGGTGTTGAATGTCTCAGTTTTACGACTGCCCGCCAGACTACCGAGCAGTTCGTCGAGCGCTGGCACATAATCGTGTGCTTCGGGATATGGAGTTTTTGGTCCGTTTGGGTAGGGGAGATCGTCATCTCCGGGAATGCTGGAGATGTGCTGGTGATTTGAAAGAAGAGAGAGGGACAGAGAGAGTTAGAATAGAGCATCTATTTGGCATGGAAAGTAGGTGCGAGATCAGGCAAACCTTCTGCGCTAGCTTTGTTTAACCGTGAATCAAATAAACAGGGCCTACACCAAATTCTCGCTTTCATTTCGTCAACCCTGTGACAGATATTATCTTCACCGTTTCTGCCAACGCGACCTTTCCCGAGAGAGAGAGAGAGAGTTTGAATAGAGTATCTATTTGGTATCGGAAAGTAGGTGCGAGATCAGGCAAACCTTGTGCGCTAGCTTCGTTTAACCGTGAATCTAATAATCAGGGCTTACCCCACATTCTCGCTTTCATTTTATTTCCATTCTCCCCAAGTATTAATGCCGATCCGCAAGGATAGCCGCACGCGCCGGGCCGCGCTGAACCGTCGACGGGTGATGGATCCTGACTGGGCGGCTGCTGAGGAAGCGGCGGACGGGGCCACGCGGGAGAGGCGCATGTGGAACCCGTGCGAGCCCGGGGAGACGATGCACGCCCCTCCTCTTGCGGGAAAGGAAGGAAGGACCGGTCGCTGCTGAGGACCGGCTTGGAACGGTCGCCTGGGGGCTGGTCCCCCCCAGCCGACTCCGAACTTGAAGGACCTGGCGGGAGCATGACGACTGCTCTGCTCTCGTCGCCTGCTGACGATGGCGGAAAGCAGGAAGACCCGGGAAGCGCACCGACCAATTCTCCCGGGCACCACCCAGCTCGCCCCTCCTTCTGCGACAGTCGTTTCCCAACGCGACAGAAACCCTTGCCCGACGCCGGCTTTTTGCCTCGGCAGGTCAGGGGGTTGAAGTCGCGAAGGTCGAGACTGCTCAGGGGAAGGCAGCTTTTCCTGCGGCTCCACCCCCACTTCTACGACCCCCCGACCGCAGTTCCCCTCGGCTACCTGCCACCGGAGACGAGGGGCCTCACTCCGGGAATCGGTGCCCCGAGATCGACGAGGCCGCTCGACGTCACGGCTGTGCCGCCGATCGATCTCCGCGGCCTCCGGAGCCTAGCTGGCCCCGGGGCCCGCTTGCACGGCCTGCTCGACCTCCTGACGGACGGACACTCCTTCCGTCGGAAGTTGTTGGAAGTGCCTGTCCTGCCGGGTCGGAAGAGCGACGCATTTGCCCGGCATGCGGTGACGCTGGAAGGTGTCGGGTTTGTGGAGCGGGTTCCTCGGTCGCAGCCGCTGAAGTGCGTCCTGCCGGCATTCGCCGTCGAGAAGGGCGAGCAGCACTCGCGCGCCATCGTCGACGGCCGCCCGCTGAACGAGCTGATGGAGCCCCCGCCGAAGTTCAGCCTCTTGCGTGTCGACGAGGTCGTCGAAGTCACACGCAGTCGTAGTTGACCTGAAGTCCTACTTCTTCCAGTTCCCAGTAGGACGGTCGACGTCGGCATTCTTCGGGCTTCGAGGCCGGACGGCTGTATCGGTGGCGCCGTCTGACGATGGGCTGGTCGTACTCGCCGGTGATTGCGCAGGACTCCGCACTCGTCGTCACGGAGCCTGCGAAGGACGACAGGGTCGTCTGGTACGACGACTGGGCCCTCGTCGGTGACTGTCCGGACGCGCTTCGCGCAGTGCGCGACCGAGTCCTGCGACGCGCCCGCCAGGTGCGCATGACGGTCAACGACGAGAAGTCCGTCCTCGAGCCCAGCTCGACGCCGGTTGTCTTGGGGGTCGAGTTTGACCTCGCGGCGAAGAGGTACCGACTGAAGCAGGAGTGGGCGAGGAAGGCGCACCTCCTCTTTTGCTCGGTCGGTTCGATGCAGATGACTTTGCGTGGCGTTTGGAAGGTCGTCGGAACCGCCATTTGGGCATGGACGGTGTGGGGCACGCCACTCTGCAGAGTGAGCCCGGTGCTTGCCTGGATGGGGACCCTGGCGCACCAAGTCCTGACCGGTTCCCTGGGCTGGGAGTCGCTGGTCCGCGTGAGCGACGACGTTCTTCCGTTCCTGGCGGGGGTGAGGCGGCGCCTGTCGGGCAATCGATGGGTCGTTTTCGACTCGAAGCAGCGGGACACCCTCGTGGAGGCGTGGTCCGACGCCAGCATGCAGGGATGGGCTTGGCTAGTGGGTTCCATGGCGATGTGGGGCCCATGGAGGGATGCACCGCAGCACATCTTCTTCGCCGAGCTTACGGCGGCCAAGTTTGCGGTTGCGTATGCGGCTTCGCGGTCTCCGCTGTCGACAATCAGAATATTTGTCGACAACTTGCCCGCCGTCAACTGCCTGAAGAACTGGAAGTCGAAGACCGAGCTCGGGAACCTCATCCTGTGCCAGGTGCGCGACGTCTTGGAGGAACACCAGTGTATCCTCGAGACTGTATGGGTCCCGACTGCTGAACAACTGGCAGACGTCTGGACACGAGATCCATACAGGCGGGGTATCCGGCCGCCCCGGACCCCGTTCTGTGTTGCATGAGGTTCCTTACCTCGAAAGTTTTGTATTTGCGCTCCTGATAGCGCTGTTTTCTTTTTGCGAGACCCGGAGGCAGCGGGATCTCAGCTCATTGAGTTTCACGTCCACATTCTCGCTTTCATTTCACCAACCCTGCGACCTTTATTATTTCACCGTTTCTGCCAGCGCGACCTTTTCCGAGAGAGAGAGAGAGAGAGATAGTCTCGCCTTAGCAGTCCCAGGGCCTTTCCCCACCTACCTGTATGTGTTCTCGTGGTCACCGCTACCGCGTTGACCTTTCCCGAGAGAGAGAGAGAGAACACATAAAACAAGTCAAAGGGTGTGGGCCTCCACCGTCAGGTGGGCCCCCACCGTCAGGTGGGCAGGCTAGTTTCGGGGTGGCTCCCTGGGAGGGACAGGGGCGGGGTTGTCACGCCTTCGCAGTCCCAGGGCCTCTCCCCTCCCACCTATGTGTGTTCTCGCTGTCATCGCTACCGCGCTGACATTTCCGAGAACACATCAAAACAAGTCAAAGGGTGTGGGCCTCCACCGTCAGGTGGGCAGGCTAGTTTCGGGGTGGCTCCCTGGGAGGGACAGGGGCGGGGTTGTCACGCCTTCGCAGTCCCAGGGCCTCTCCCCTCCCACCTATATGTGTTCTCGCTGTCATCGCTACCGCGCTGACATTTCCGAGAACACATCAAAACAAGTCAAAGGGTGTGGCACGTCACCGCGAAGCGGAAAGCGGCGCCGGAATCGAGGCAACGAGGCTCCCCGCGTGTACGGGTCCGCCTGCTGTTCGCCGGACGGCACCCAGCCAGGACACAGGACGATCCTTCTGCGCTCGGCAACACGAAGAGACCGGGACAAAACGCGATTCGCGGCGTACGAGGAAGAACTCCCCTTCGCCACGGCGCCGACAACCGCCGCGTTGTCGATGCGGCACCGCTGCGCCCCCGGCGCCCAGCACAGCCGAACCACACCTTCCGCGAACGCCAACATCTCCTTCAAGTTGATGTGGGCGTCCGCGTCCGGTCCCGCGAACACGCCCTGCCGCCCATCCACGAACCGGCCTTCCGCCTCCAGCAGCGCCGCCCACGCCCGCGAGCTGGCGTCCGTCCACAGGACGCTCCCTGTGTCCTCAGGAACGCCGCCCACGACCCACGGGTTCTCCCGGACGATCTTCCGGAGCGCGCCCAGCTCCCGTCTTGCCGACGGAGGAACGTCGACGACCTCGTCCCACACCGGCGCTGCGGCGTCCACCATGCGCCCGCCGAGCCTTCCCGCGAACGACAGCAACGCCGCGAAGTGGCAGCGGGGCACTGCCAGGATGTCAGTCGCCCAGACGGCGCCCCCGAAAACTTCGGCGAACTGTCGGGCCGTCGCTCTGCCGGAAAGCACCGCCGTCATCCCGCTGCCGCCGACCCACCGCTCCGCCCACGCCGGGTCGAGCCTGTGCCGCTGCGTCTCGGCAGCCAGGTCGAACTCCACACCCACACACACGAACCGCGAGCGAACCTGCCACAACGCGTCGTCGCCTTCCGCCCGCACTTCGACCCGCGCCGCCTGCGCCCGCTTCCGAAAAACGGCCACGTTCCGCTCTGCCTCGTCCAGCGTCCCACCCAAGACAAGGAAGTTGTCCACCCAGGCGAGGCCCAGGTCCCGGACCAGCACGTTCGACGCGCGCTGCGCAATGCACGGCGCCCAAGACCACCCCATGCACAGCACGTTCAACAGCATGTCGCACCCCTTCATACCAATCCCGAAATATCGCGAAATGCTCGCGTCTACTGGGAACTGGTAGAAGTACGACACGCCGTCGCACTGCATGGCGAACCGGTGCCTCTCGACCTCGGCGATGAAGTCGCGCAGCCGGGGCAGGTCCATGCTGGGCGGCCGGCGCATCGCGTCGTTCAGCGGCCGGGCATCCAGAACGAGACGTGCCGTTCGTCCGTCCTTCTTCGGCGTGGTAAACGCCTTCATCGCGAATGCCGGCCGCGAACGTGCGTCGCTCGCCACCCCGCACGACCGCAGAGTCGCCCGGTGTCGCTCCATCCCGCGCGACGGCACCCGGCACCCGCCTGCGGCGTCCCCAGACACGAACGCCTCCGCAAACGCTACCGGATCCATCAACATCGGCAGCACCTCGCGGAATCGACCGACACCGTCCATCGCCGCCAACGCCTCCACGTCGATGCGGTTCGACGTTACCCTCGCCAGAGGGAGCCCCGCGTCCGCCCGCCTACCCGGAGCCACTCGACACCCTGGAAGTGAGGGCGTCGACGAGTAGGTCGAGCTGGACACGTTGTCCGGGGCTTCGTCGTACACCGCCAGCCCGCCCGCGATGCCCTGCAGCCGCCTCTGCAGCCCTGCAAGACGCGACGCATCCCGACCCACTCCGCCTACACGGCCACCGCGACCGGCCGGCTGCGGGCCCCCAACGGCCACCCACGGCGAAGCGAACGGCGGCCGCACCCGTCCCCGCGGCGCTTTCCCCCGTCCACCCTCGGTCGCTTCCTCACCCAGCGACCAAAGGCCTGCCGCTCGTCGTCCGGCTCGTCCGCCCGACTGCGGCCGTCCACCCGCACCACGCGCTCCACCGGACGGGTTGTGGGCCCTCCCGTCCATCTCCACCACGCGCGCGTCCATGTCACCGCCATTCCAACCCTACCATTCGGAGTCCCGAGAGCAGTAAGGCGGTTGTCACGCCTTAGCAGTCCCAGGGCCTCTCCCCTCCCACCTATATGTGTTCTCGCTGTCATCGCTACCGCGCTGACATTTCCGAGAGAGAGAGAGAGAGAGAGAGAGAGAGAGAGAGAGAGAGAGAGAGAGAGAGAGAGAGAGAGAGAGAGAGAGAGAGAGAGAGAGAGAGAGAGAGAGAGAGAGAGAGAGAGAGAGAGAGAACACAGGGGGCCCACCTTCCTGTCATTTCTTGTGTTCTCGTTGCTATCGCTATCAGAGAAAGGCGAGTTAGAGAGAAGATACATGGAGAAGCCACCTAGTACTCGCGGCAATAGTGCGCGCGCCAGAAGATACCAAAGCTGTGAAGTAGGCGAACCACTCAGTACACACTGAACATGCTGCGGTCAGTAACTGCCTTCTTCATGCGGGGAAGCAGGGCGTCACAGCAAATGTTAAAGCCGAGAGTTGCGAGTGACTGCTGCAACATACCGTAGTAGTCCAGGACCCCCTGAACGTGCGGAGCTGTCGAAGAATGTTACGGAGAGCCGGTTACCGCCTGCATCTTGCCGAAGGCTCCATGCAGCAGGTTCTGTCGGAGGCAGGGACGGCGCTGAAAAAGATGATCGCTAGCGTATCAGTACATCACCGGTAAATATGGCGGAACTGATGGAAATGCGTGAGGAGCAATCGACAGTGGTTGAAGGTGTCCTCTCCTGCTCTTAGGCGCCGGCATGGGCGAAGAGGAGGGGAACCCCCTGTACAAAGCATGCAAGGGGAGAACCTTGACGCGCTTTGCAGGGAAACCTGCAAGTTTGGAGGCGGGGGCAACCTGGAATGGCGTCAAATTCCTGGGTTTGAAAGGAAAGTGGTTGCCCTTTGGTGGGAGGGCGCAGGCGGAAAAGGAGGCCCTTGTCCACGTGGCGGCGGTGCCGGCCATGGACACGGCGGCGCTCCGGCACAGGATGAAACTTGACGTACGCGCTAGATTTGACTCGGTCTGGAATGCCACGTTTTTCCCCGTTCGTGACGATCAAGAAGGAGACTCATCGGGGGGCCAGCAGAGGAGGAGTCACCTCAGATACTCCCACGCTTCCGAGCTCGTGAGGCTTGGCATTGCGTCGCCTTCCGACACGCCGGGCACTTTCCGCAACGTGCCTTTTACGGTCGTGGAGGGCAAGGCGGGCCGCGTCAACGGTTCATTCTGTGGACGCAGGAGGCTAACAATTGCTAAGCCGCCAAGGCTACGTGGCTCAGGTACCATTGGGCCGGGCCTTTGGCAGCAGCCTCGCCAAGTCCGCTCCCCAAGTCTTCGACGATGCTTGATGGCTCTCCCCGCGAGTTCTGCTGCCGCAGAGCTACGGCTAGCTGCGTGCTGGAAGCTGGTTCGTGTGGAAGGTATCGTCTTCGCTGCGGAGTCGTCTGAAGTCCTTTCCGTCTTCAACCTCAACCGTGTTTGCCACTGAAATCTCCTCGTGGCGTCGGAGCCGACAACAAAACGGCGTAGAAGAGCGCCCGTCGAAGCGCGGCCATCGCCCAAGCGCCGTGAAGAAGCAGAAATTGGGGCGCAACCGATGAACCTGGACGAGCAGTCGAAGCAAGGCACCAGACGCGCGCCTGAGCGCGACGATGAAAACAAGCTAAAGAGGCGAAAGCATGACACATCACGTGCGAAGAGATAACCGAGCCGCCGGCAATGCAGATTATCGCGACAGATTCTTTGCATTCTAACCCAAAACTGCCCGTGGCGATCGCAGCTGTAGGACACCCCGCACCTAGTACAGAGATTTTCATCCGAACACAAAAAAAGCTGTCGCTAAGAAGTAAAAGCATAGCTTCGTGTTGCGTTAGTGGGAGTCATGTGCATGCAAATGAGAATCACACTATACATTCCTTCACGCATACACAAATCCCTCCCCCTATCTAGCTTCAAGGGTTTGCTCAGGTAGCAGGGGTGGTCCTGGCTGTGGCGAGCTACGAACAGCCGACAACTGACAAACCAGACTCGCACCGCTGTCCTGTCTGCAGACTGTGGTCCGCCGTATGTCCCGGGGCTGCCGCCGGTGCTCCAGTTCCGGCCAGCCACGGGGCCGGCCCCACGCTGCCTCTGGAAGCTAGGGGGTATTTGTCGTGCGGAAGGTCCCGCCGTCTGGATGAAGCTCTTCTCTCGACGAGGCGGCGCGAATTGACTTGGTTCAGGTATTCCGAATGCCTCCGGAGTTGATCAGTATGGTGCAGGCTGGCGCAAAGCCCAGGGCAAGTTCAGCAGTTCTGGGGCTTGCACCTTGGAATTTCATTGTTTTCCCTCGTTGAGGTGCCCCTCCGCACAGCTCGAAGCAAAGGAAAACCTCGCGGTCTGCCGACTCCATGACGCCAAACAGCCGGACGATGTTCGGGTGGGGCGGGCCCCAGCTGCGCGAGCGTCGCAATCTCCCGTCCGGGAGGAGACCCCCTACAACCGTGTGTCTGAGCAAACAGTTAACTTCTCATTGTGAGGCTCATCGACAATTTAACCTATGTTTTATGACGTACTCCCAGTCTTCCAAACAGGTTCCTGCCAAATGGTTTTACTTCCTTTACTGGTTTGGCAGAGCATTGGGACGCGAGCCGTCAGGCGACGCGGCCACGTACGCGGCGTTCTGCGCGCTGCTACGTTTAGCAAACTGCTTGGTGACCCGTAACATGCAGTTTGGCTGGCGGCTGGTTCGCCGCAGGTAGCATTTCGAGTGCAGTGCCACGTACGCACTGTCGACTGGATTCCTCAGTTGGCGTGGCTGGGCGAATATGTGTACTATTCCCCAGGTCCAATCCAAACAAAGTCTTTTGCGTTGCCGTCGACCGAAGCTTTTTTTTCTTCTCCTGCAGAAGAACACAACTCCGGTTGACTACAACTTACGTAGTCGCCGGGTCGACAGTCTTGTATATGGGCAGCGGCAGCGCAGCGTTACCTCAGACGTTTTCGGGAACCTTTGGGTTCGTTCCCGCGCCAACGAGAATTACACCTGTTTGTGTCGATTGCGAAGCCCACGAAGGCTTTGGTCGGATTTAGCTGACATAAAACACCAGTTAACAACTGTTATAAAAAGTGAAAAAGAAGAGGGGAAATGAAAAAATATCGGGAGGTTGATAATAAAGGACGCGAACCTGACCATGCCGCAATCGCAGGTCTCGACGGTGCGCTGCGGCTTGTCGGTGAGGGTGTTCATGGGTTTGACGTCGCGGCGCATCGGGTTGTGCCGGTGCCTATTTGCGCGAGGCCGGAGGATACCTGCCCGCACGAGAGACGAGAGGAATGCTCACGCGCTTCAGCTGCGCACTGCCGACGGAGCTGCCCGAGGCTTGCGAGTCCACGGTCCGGCCGCAGTACTCGTCGAGGCCGCTGAAGCTTTTCCGCACGCACACCCATCTAGAAGCAGAATAACACACCCAGTAGCTCAGGTTAGAGCCACGTAATAAAAAGGAGGAAATGAACCCCCTGGGGAAAATGAAAAAGCCCGGAGGTTGATGAAGGATACGAACCTGACCTGAAGACACGGGATTCGTCCCACCGATGCCACACAGCACCGGGCCTCGCTGACCTACAGAGCCGTGCGCGCCCCTACAACATACGATTCTCTGCCACGCAAACAATACATTGAAGGGCAACCCGCAAGATTGTTAGACTCAGTACTAACAAAGTGAAGGGGCAGATGAACAAACCTGACCATGCCGAAATCGCAGATCTTGACGGTGTGCAGAGGCTTGTCGGTGAGGATGTTCATGGGCTTGACGTCACGGTGCATCAGGCTGTGCCGGTGCATGTGCGCGAGGCCGGAGGATACCTGCCCGATGATGCTCCGCGCGAGAGGAATGCCTACGCGCTTCGGCTGCGCGCTGCCGACAGAGCTGCCCGAGGCTTGCGAGTCGACGGCCCGGCCGCAGTACTCTTCGAGGCGGTCGTTGAGGTCGCCCCCTTCGCACAGCTCGAAGCAGAGCAGGAACTCGCTGTCCGCCGACTCCATGACGCCGAACAACCGGACTATGTTCGGGTGCGGCCCCAGCTGCGCGAGCGTCGCGATCTCACGCATCGTGCTGGGCGGCAGACCGTAGTCGAACCACTCCGCGCCGACCTTCTTCACGGCTAGCCACGCCCCGGTGGCCTTGCTCTTCACCCTGTGCACGGCGCCGTAGCTGCCCTCGCCCAGCTTCCCGTGCACTTCGAGGTCGCTCTCCTCGAACCAGTGCAGCCCTGGGGACGCAATTCCGGTCATTTTTTCTTTTTTCGCGGCTGTTGCAGGGACACCTGGACTCTTGGAGCGTTTGTTGAACGCTTACGCCCCGCCACTAAACCCAGATTTACCTGTGTTCGGTGTGGGCTACAGCACATTTAGCTCCTTTGATCTATCGCAACTGGCAGTCTCCTCAAGCATTTCCTACAAAGCAGGTGCTTATACAAACAATTCTTCAAATTGGTTGGTACGCAAGCTACGTTGGACGAAGTGCCCGGTCGTCAACGTGCACACACAGTTCTTGCAACATCACGTTTGCAGTGACGAGTCATGTCCTCCAATATTGCATGCTAAAGGAGTCAACTAGCTGAGAGTCAAGCTACAGTTGGTGGATGCATCCGAGTTCTCTCGCACGGTGTTACGAAACGCCCTGCGAGCTGCCGAGGTGGCCAACAAGAGAAGATCGGAGGAGGAGGAGGAGGATGAGGAGGAACAAGGACGGGCTCAAGAGAGTCCAGCACACACCTACCTGCACACCTGTACACAGCTCACGCACTTGCCCGCCCATCCACTCACCCGTCCACGCAACTGCCCAGCCATCGACCCATCCACCGATCCACCCACACCCATTTCCCCCCCTCAAAAAATCGGGCTGAGTATCGAGGGAATTCGGGTCATCCCCGACCTCAGAACAGGGTCGCTGGCCACCGTGCGAGGGCCCGAGAACACATTCTGAGTATTTTTTCTGTGGTTATATGCACTTGAACACGGTTCCGGGCTTTTCAGCGTGAAAATAGGTCAATTCCACCCGGGGCCCAAAGTGCCTGTTGTTGGCTCGTTTATCGCGGTCGTTCTGGGCGCCATTTGCATCCTTACGCCATCAGAGAGGTGCTGCGGGTGCAAAACCACCCCGGGATTCCGTAAAAGCACGGAATAACAGCGCCACTAATAAAATTCACAGGGTTTCTCCCAGGAGTCGCACCCCCTAGCCTACATACATCCGATCCGACTCGTATTCTCGCATATTCTCGTATTGGGGGTCGCGGCCCCGATTCTCGCAAAATTCTCGCGTATTCTCGCATGATTCTCGCACGTGCGAGAATATGCGAGAATGAGATAACGGGATGCTTGAACACATGAGAAACCGGCAGGAATCAACGTTTTAGGTCGTCTCCGAGGCTTCCGCGGCGCATTTTGCCGCCACTGGGCCTCCCAACTTCTCCAGCTGCTGCTTCCTCTGTGTAGTAAACTTTCCTTTGCCACAGTTCGTTTCGTCTGTTCGTGGATGCAGGCTTTCAAAGCTGTTTGTGAACTCGGGAACCGAATTTGCTTGTGCTTTTAGGGTTATTTGTGGATTAGGTTTCCTTGACTCGCTGTCGCTGGGCTCGCTGGATTCCAAGGTACCTGTGAAGTGTTGCCATCCAGAGAACCTGCAACCTAACAATGCACCTGCAAAGGCGGCCCGAGGTCAATTATTCAAAAAGCTGGCAGCAGCAACTGAACGTTAGCCGACAGCTTCACGAAACGAGCTGTGGCGGAGGAAATCGTAGAAGAAAACTCAAGAAGCCGCAGCAGGAGAAGCTGCAGACACAGTGGCTTGCGCAGCACTAGTTGTGAAGCTTGTTTTCGACCACTATTCAAGCATTGAAAGCAATACCATGGAGCAACCAGAGTTGTTGTCGGCGGCGTATTGTGTCCTGAAAGCAAGGCACAATGCCAGCTGCAAAGTTGCAGCTGGCGTAGCCTTATTTCGTTATTTTGCTACGCGACAGGTTTAGATATCATTCATTGCTTCTAACGTCCTAAGTACGTGTCGAGGCTTCTTCACTTGGTATTCCTGTCGGTGCCTCGAATACGGGTCAAATACATGGTTCTTCAGTGGTTTACACATTCTCGCATTTCACTCGCATGCGAGAATATGCGAGAATTTCATGCGAGAATGCGAGAATCATTCTCGCATACGAGTCGGATCGGATGTATGCCTAGAGCAAGGAGTTAACCAACATGGCTCGTCGAGGAAATACGGCTCTCACCCTCTGTGTGGATACCCCATTCCAGGAGACGACTTACCTCGACGCCAGTTGTGTCCCCAAGCAGCTTGCGCCACATTCTGGAATATCCGTAGAACACCGGTTCAGGCTTGCTCACCTCTGCCGAGCTCAGCTGCGTTGCGGGTGAGGATTTTCCTGCTGGAATCTTGTTGCTGGGGTTTTCCCGTTTACTCGTGCAAGCAAGAGACGTTGGCGACAGTCCAAGTGACTGCGGGAGAACCCAAAAGGTGTGAAGAGACTGATTGGAGCGAAGAAGCGGGTTACTAAAAAGGAGGAGAGAGAGTACGCGGACGGGTGAGAAGACGGGACCTTGCAAAAAGCCACCGGACAACCCTGCTCGCTCGCTTGCAAGCGTACGGGGACGTGTAGTACTTGTAACGAACGCAGACGCCCGCACCCACCAACGAGGGGGGTCTTGACTTGGACCGAGTGGAGCAATAAGACGTTCTGTCCCAGAGAGGAAGAGTACTGGACCAAAGGGGGGGGGGGGGGGGGGTTGCAAGAACGTGCTTGGAATGGGTATGTGCTCAACACCGCACTGGACCAAAGGGGGGGGGGGGGGGGGCCGGGGGGGGGGGGGCAGTTGGCTGCCTTTGCGAATGATATTCGTCACTAAGCCACGAAATGTTGGAGGAAATGAGAAGCTCGCCGCAAACCCGCGGCGCTCTTTCAATTGCGTCCCGAATGCAGCCTATCCTCAAAAATAGGTGTAATGCCCTTATATCCCGGTCAAAACAAATTTGTGCCCTTATATCCCGGTTCGGGATATAAGGGCACCAAATTTGATTTGGACCGGGATATAACGGCACATATTTGTTAGGGGCGGGATATAAGGGAAATTTACCTCAGAAATAAGACGCGTCACTGGCTAACCACGGTTGAAACCGGAAAATGATGAGGGGAGGAACTGTTTTTCGTTGAACGCTCTTGGTACAGGGCGCAAGGAAACGCCGCGGATGGCCTGTGACGCGTTGAACGAATTTGTACAGGACTTATTTCCTCCAACATTGCTGAACGACTTTTTATACGACTTTTTTCTTCCAACATTGCATGTTAAAACTTAAATGTTAGTGTACCGGATTTTTCTTTTTTGGCCCTGACCGAATTTGACCGAGCTGACCGGACCCGGAAATTTTTACATAAGCGCCAGCTTGAAAGGAAATGCTCGACGAGAAGGGATCCCAAGTGCTGTAACTACCGAACCACGTGTTGAACGGACGTGAGGTCGTGCGGGTCTACCCCTACACGACAAATCACACAAACACAACAGGTCAAAGTCCTGAGTGAGAAAACAACACACGGTGGTGTAAGCGAAGAACGAATCAGATTGTTCTTGTATTGTATTTGCCCCTTACCTCTATACTTCCCCCCTTCCATTCGGAGTCGAAGCAGCTACGTCGAGTATTTCCTAAACAATACCCTGGCATGTAACGCCGCATGTTTGGTAAAAAGAAAAACGATCCCGTGCTGCGTTCAACGATCATCATTACTACTAGATGTGCGAGTAACGAGCTCTTTTTCCGCAGTTTGTCAATTGCTCGGTTCACTCCACTTCGCTTTCTTTTTGGTCTGTTTTTGAGTGCACGTTAGTAAGAAAATGGGTCCCTCGGCGTACCGAGAGCCCGCTTTGAGACCCTGGTTTCCACTTTCTAGGCCCCTGACGGTCACAACTTCGAGGGGCAAGTTCTTCCACGTGTAGACTTCTAGTGTTTTTGGGCTGTTGTGAGTTTGCATTAAACCTTTCGGGAACCGCAGGTATTCTTGAGAGAGCTCGAAGGTCCGGTACTTGCCTTGACCATTGAGGCTGAGGAATCGGGTTTGTGATGTGGGTCTGGCCAAATGTTGCGGCTGTTGTGACCTACACCACCACCAGGATCAGTTTTATGCTTTCAGGGGTATTATGCCGCGAGAAGGAAGCTGCAACACCGCAGAGAGCTCAGCGTGCAGTCACGAAACTTCATCAAAGTTGCTTGGAGGGTATTCGCTTGTAACGGTTATGCGTCAGCAGCACAGGAACCTGAAAGTCTCTTGATAGTTTAAACCTGCTGCCGAAAGACCGGCAGAAGCGCTGCTTTGCCTTCAGGAAGCACTTGCGGTAGTACGATAGGGGGATTGCTGGAACTTCCACGCGTCGAAAGGGAGGGGCCCGCAACGCCTCGACGCCGCCGACGGGGCCGTCGGAGTGGTGCTGCAGCTTTCGCGGGATGGGTGTCGGCTTGTTCAGATGTCAGGAATGAGTTCTGGAAACAATGTGGCTTTGTCGACAGTAGTTGAAGTCTTCAGGTTCGAGTTGTGTATGGGAACAGCGACTGCAGCTTCGCCGGCTTTTGAGCGGCGAGGAACAGTTTGGCTTTGTAGAACGCGATGTTCACGGGCTGGGAGTCGAGGAGGACTGCCACGCCTTCACCTTCCCTACCGAAAGACCGGCAGAAGCGCAGGATTCGCTGCTTTGCCTCCGGGGAGCACCGAAAGACCGGCAGAAGCGCAGGATTCGCTGCTTTGCCTCCGGGGAGCACTCGCAGTAACACGACAGGGGGGATTGCGTCGTGAGGGGACACGACCCGCCGCGCCTCGACACAGCATTCGCGGGATGGGTGTCGGAGAAGCCAGATGGCTCGTTCAGATGGCAGGCACATGTAGTAATGAGTTCTGAAAACAGCCCGGCATTGTCGACAGTAGCTAAAGTCTTCAGGTTTCGAGTTGTGTATGGGAACAGCGACTGCAGCTTCGCCGGCTTTTGAGCGGCGAGGAACAGTTTGGCTTTGTAGAACGCGATGTTCACGGGCTGGGAGTCGAGGAGGACTGTCACGCCTTCACCTTCCCTACCGAAAGACCGGCAGAAGCGCAGGATTCGCTGCTTTGCCACTCGCAGTAACACGACAGGGGGGATTGCGTCGTGAGGGGACACGACCCGCCGCGCCTCGACACAGCATTCGCGGGATGGGTGTCGGAGAAGCCAGACGGCTTGTTCAGATGTCAGGAGTGCGTTCTGGAAACAATGCGGCTTTGTCGACAGTAGTTGAAGTCCTCAGGTTTCGAGTTATGTATGGGAACAGCGACTACAGCTTCGCTGGCTTTTGAGCGGCGAACAGTTTGGCTTTGTAGAACGCGATGTTCACGGGCTGGGAGTCGAGGAGGACCGCCACGCCTCCACCTTCCCTACCGAAAGACCGGCAGAAGCTCAGGATCCGCTGCTTTGTCTCCGGGGAGCATGTGCGGTAGTACGACAGGGGGGATTGCTGGAACTTCCACGCGTCGTAAGGGAACACGGCCCGCCGCGCCTCGACGCCGCCGATGGGGACCGAGTGGTACTGCAGGATGCGCGGTAGGGAGGGGGACGAAGGGCCCCGGGCGTACTTGGCGGACACTCTCTTGTCCGCCAGGAGGTCGTACGTCGCGCGGATTATCGGCGCGTGCTCCCTGAAAAAAACGGCCGCCAGCCGACGGAGGTCCTCGGGCAGCCGCCCTCCCGGCAGCTCGGGGGGGGGCTCACCTTCACCGGCCTTGACTTGTCCCCCGAAAGCCAGCGCCGGCGCACCCAACGTGTCCGCTGCGCCTTCCCCTTCCCGTTTCGCGCGCATGGAAGCCGGTTCGAGGCGTTCGGGCGTCGGCGGCGGGGTGGGGGGTGGTGGTGGTGGTGGCGCAGCGCTGAGCAGCAGCTGTCCGGTGCGCGAGACGGTGACAGGGGCGGGGGGGCACGTTCCGTGGTGGCCGGCGGTGGCTTCGAGCCACAGCGCCACGAGCGGGTACTTCGTCTTGAGCAGGTAGCCCGGGGCCGGGTCGCGGAGAAGGTGGGCGCCGAGGGGCCCTACCAGCGAAAAATCGGCCAGGGTGGGGTGTGGGGCCAGGAGGAAGGCGCGAGACCTGCCCGACGCGCCAAACTGCGACTCGTACCGCGCCTTTTGCGCGGCAAGGCGCACCGAAAGGGCCTCGAGCAGCTCGTGCGTGACGGACTGAGCGGCCGCACGGGTGGCGTCCGTGACCCCCAGGGCCGGCAGCGAGCCGGAGAACTGCTTCATGGCGCGCTGGACGTCGTTTCCCGGGGGGACGACCAACGCCCAGTCCGCCTTCAGGTACTGGGCGTGCTCTTGCGGGCTCCACCGCCACATCATGGCCACGATCTTGAGCCACTCGTCCGCGAAGACCTCCATCAAACACCCGAAGAACCGCCCTTCGACGCCCCCCGCGTGCAGCGGGAGCCCGTTTCCGTACCGCCTCGCCTCGCAGTGCTGCAGGATCAGCGTCGTGTCCACCAAGTCGGCGGGCCGCCCGTTCGCGTGCTTCGCGTTCCAATCAATCACCACCGGCACCTGGCTCACGCCCGCCACGGGGATCAGGTACGTCTTGTACACTTCCGTCGTCGCCGGCACTTCGACGAAGTCGATGTGCTTCCACCTGAAATACGACCGCACCTTCGCGGTGAAGTAACTGTTCGCCGTGCCTATCAGGATCAGGGGCTCCATCGCCGGTCCGCCTTCTTGCTTGTCGGACGGTCCCATGTTTAAATGGTTGGGCGGGTTATCGTCTTCCCCCCGCCCTGCGGTAGTGTAAACAAGATTCTGAGGGGTTGGGCTATTTTCTGGGACCCCCAGGGCTCCAGTCTCATTTCTTCCAGCTCCCTGTTTTCCAAGAAACCCCGCTCCAGAATGATTTGACGACGGGTTCTTTCCGGGACACTTGACCACATGATCTCAAAATTGTAAACCTCAACGAAGCCGACAAATGCCACTTCACGGTCTCAAAATCGTAAACCCCGACGAAGTCCACTGCTGCCACTAAATGATCTCAAAATCGTAAACCTCAACGAAGCCGACAAATGCCACTTCACGGTCTCAAAATCGTAAACCCCGACGAAGTCCACTGCTGCCACTAAATGATCTCAAAATCGTAAACCTCAACGAAGCCGACAAATGCCACTTCACGGTCTCAAAATCGTAAACCCCGACGAAGTCCACTGCTGCCACTAAATGATCTCAAAATCGTAAACCTCAACGAAGTCTACTACTGCCACTAAGTGATCTCGAGCTCGTAGACCTCATCAAAGTCATCCTGCTCTTCGCTGTCTTCGCCGTCATCGCCATCAAACCCAGTGCCGATGAGTACCGGTTCCCGCCAGGCAACAGCCCCGTCGGGTTCCCGTTTCTTCGGACGAATAGCTGCCCTCTGGAGTGGTCCGCGTTGTTCTTCGTGGAGTGGGCTGTACTGAACACCCCCCATCGACGGCAGTGGACGACGGTGACGGTAACGAAGCCGCGTTGAATTGCTGTCTACCCTTGTTACTCCAACTACTGGAGGGGGTCATTTCCAGTCTGCAGAGCACCGGGCTCCTCCACAATGCGACTTCTGAAAGTCTTCCCACACACCGTCGTCGGAGAAGGCACGGAACACCAATTCCCAAGCACTCCTTGACGACGAGAGCGGGGAAGACAGCAACGTACCCCATAAAAACGACTTCAGGGTCAAGACTTCCAGCGTATGGAGGCAGTCCCGCGACGACAACGTGCTGTGCACCTCGTTGAGAAGGAGCGCACTCTCAGCAGGAAACTTGGTGCTCACCATGAATTCTTTGAACAGTAGCCCACAAGCGAGCACTCTCGGCCACCATTCGTTCATTCGTTCCCAGTCAGAGAGGATGTGCCCGCAATCTTTTTTGACCGGAGCCAGCCCAGGAGCTTCCCCTCTGGACACAACATTTCCAAAAGATATGTCCCAAAAACAGGTCTGGTGGCCGAAATATCCCCAGTAAAATCGCCTTGGAAAATCGTCTAAACGCGTATGACGAGTTTAGACGAGAATCTGATACGAGGAAACCGACTCGTGTGGCCTCCCCTCCCCACCCCCAATTCCCAAGCGGACATCGTCCGCGCCACGAATTCTGGTGCCTCCTTACGCGGGTACTGGAAGGACATTGCTGCGGGGCTTCGAGCCGCTGGTGACAGCCTGGTCACACTGCGTGGGTGGTTTTCCCAGCGGCTGGGTCTGAGGGGAAGTGTGCCCCACCCGCATTTTGCTGATTCACGAGCGCTCCTACTACAGACGAAAGCGTGAGAGATGCGGACCGTCAGCTTCCCCTTCGCGGTGAAGAACACGTCTTCGCAACGAGCTTCGCGGCGTAAAGGAGTGTTGCGTGACGGTCTCATCTCGGAGAATTTGGGTGAGATCACCATTTCAAAGGGTGACAATTTCACCAACCACACCTGAAACATTCGTTGTTAACCAGCTCCCCCGGTCAAAGGAATGTCGGTGTCTAGCAATGGAAGTACGGCCCAGCTGTTCTGGCGCACCCAAAGAACCTTATTTTGCAAATTCTCAACACAGCTTTTCCTTCATAAAGAGACGACTGCATCATCCGGGGCCGTGCGAACATCACATTCCGAAGCGCGCGTGCTGAAGAGGCAGGGAGTAGCAAAGGAAAACGAGAACAGGCGTTTTCGTGTTTTTTTTTTTCTTCTTTCTCGCTTCTCTGTCGCAAAACCGACGGTATCTTTGCTTTTTCTCTTTTGTTGTTGTTTTTCCCACCTCCGCTGTCTTCTCCGGTAAACCGCACGGAGAGTGGATGCGCGCGGAAGGTTTGCAGAAGAAAGAAACGGAAACGGAGCCTGACTCGGAGTGCGGAAAAGGGAAAAGTCGAGTCGCAGCTCTCGGAAGTGGAAAGGCGTGAACATGAATGCGCATCAGTCACCCCAACGGTGTGTGACGGGCCTTTTTCCGAGCCGACGTGTGCTTCTACCGAGTTTCGTACGTCTGTACGTCTCCCGCTGTTTGTTTTTGGAGTTAAAGTTCGCCGGAGCTGCATCGAGTTGCCTGGCGTCTTTCACGGTGCAGACCATCGCCACAGACTCTCTGCACGCGCTAAGGGAAAAAGCGGCTGATTTCAGTCGGAAAAAGACAGGCGCTTCGTTTTGTGTGCGTGCCGGTTGATCGTTTTCCCACTTGTATTTACCCTGTGTGCATTCAGGTAAGGAATTCTGATCAACCACCAAAACACGCTGCCTACGTCTTTTTAGCCTGCACAATACATTGAAGGGCAACCCACAAGATTGTTGGTACTAAAAAAAGTTCTTGAAAAACTGACCGGCTGATAATCAGCCGGCTGATTTTCGGAAGGTCTGCCGGTCAGACGATTTTTGCGACAACAGCTTGATTCACATCTTGCCCGCTTTGTGCGTCAAGCTGATTCCGCTTTATGGGCGGCATAGCCGAAACATAGACTGATGAAAATCGGCTGGACTTGTGCGAGTCTGCCGGTCAGACGATTTTTGCGACAACAGCTTGATTCACATCTTGCCCGCTTTGTGCGTCAAGCTGATTCCGCTTTATGGGCGGCATAGCCGAAACTTAGACTGTTGAAAATCGGCTGAACTTGTGCGAGTCTGCCGGTAAAAAAAAGGCTCGAAATTAATCAACCGGCAAACCGGCTGATCGCGCGCACACTGTTCGTCTAACCTAAAAACCTTCACGCGGCTGACAGCAAACACGGGGCAGCAAAAAGGAGCTCCTGTTTTCGAACGGTTGTTTGATGATTCTATCACTGCGGATCATATGCTAACGCCTCCGGGGCCGAACCCCAGTCTGGAGGAACGTTGCGCACGGCCCTACCACAGTGAGCGGCAATCGACTCTGAGACGTTGTTTTCTTTCTCCTGCCCTCCTCCTCCCCTCTCCCCAACGACAGCAACAAGACACACTTGTTATGCACATTCGCTTGTAGTATAACAAGTGACCTGACAAGTGAGTTGAAGTATGGCTAAAGATAAAGTGGTGTCACCAATCTCAGGGCCACCCACGTGATAAAGCCGTTAAGCGTTGGGAACTTTTAAGTACACGGACCACACGGATCAGCAAGCACGCCGTTAAGCAGCGGCTGCCGGCTTCTCCCGTGACACCTTTTATGTGTAGTTTGTTATCATCAATAGACTACATAATAGATAGAGTAGCGTTGGCACTCTTCCTGGTTCGTGAAAATGGTGAAACAAGTGCCACTTGATAGACCACTTGCTACATAACAAGTGCTGTTACAAGTGCGTCGTGAAGTCAGAATAGCCCTCCGTTTTATTTCCGCACTAGATGTTCAAACCATGTAATCCAGTCAAAGAAGGGAACACCAGAAGCATTGCTAAACCAAGAAGGAAGACATAACGATTTTGTATCAACTCGTCCTTCTCCTTCAGCTGATTTTGCAACATCGCGACTTTCGGTGGTATGGTTCCCCCCTTTAAATTTTTAGCGGAAAATAAAAGAGAGAGCAAAACCCTTTTTGTTTGGATAATAAAACCCACACACAAAAAGCTCGCTGGCTCGGTTTTTGCTTCTTCATAAAAAAAGGCGGTTGACTCCAGTTTGAGGCGCGGTTCCTTTACCGGCGGAAGTTGCTTGGGTTGGGGTTCCTACTTCTTTTCTGTTCCTATGCGGACCAAAGGGCGCAGGAAGAATTCCGCAGAATCACCCACGCAAAGTCAAGTGGTGCTAAATCTTTGGGAAAACGGACTTTTCAAGGCAAACCTTGGGTCATACTCAAAAAACAGGGCGTTTTCAGAGTTAAAGTTCGCTTGATATTCCGAGGTTTTAGGGTCTCCGTGTGACCGTTCATGAATGGGTTCTCTTAGAGCAAGAAAGGGCTATGTGGTTACGGGTTGTATATATAGTGCACGCTTTCGTTATGGGTTATGGCTAGCCATGTCCGGGACTGTTTGTGACCGACACCAAGTACATTCCTTCGTGGAGTGTAGTCTTCGGCCCCCCACGTTCTACAAGTTGAGCATTGAGTTCTTCAAGTTGAGCAGGGGTTGCCTTGTAGCCCGTACCGGTCTGTTTTCGTAGGTCAAAAATGGGAACCGAGGGGCGCATATAAATGCGCACCTCGACGCTGAATGAATACACATGAAGTGACCCAGGACGGGCACCCGTGGCCTCTTGCAGATACCCGCGAATTAACTTGAATTAACTACGCCATAGGGCGTAGTAGTTCGTCCTAATGACTTCGACAATGGGGAATCCGGCTCATTGGAATGGCACCTCTATACACAATGAACAAAACGCTGGTTGTTTCTTGACGCTTCTTCACTCTGCCTTTTCAGACGTTTTCCGACATAAAGATGTATGTCCCCTGTCCGTAAAGGGTTTATAGTACACTGAAGAACACTCTCGGATGTCGGGACTGGTGAAAAAGGGAGGCACGATCGTCAACCGATCAATGACGGTGAAACGGTGACGCAGAAAATAATGTTGCGCTGCAGGGTATCACGAAAAGCCTCCAGGCAAAACCTCTTTTTCTTTCTTCTTCTTCTTCTTCTTCTTCTTCTTCTTCTTCTTCTTCTTCTTCTTCTTCTTCTTCTTCTTCTTCTTCTTCTTCTTCTTCTTCTTCTTCTTCTTCTTCTTCTTCTTCTTCTTCTTCTTCTTCTTCTTCTTCTTCTTCTTCTTGGGCGTTTCCTGTGTTTCTTCTTTTTGTTTTGATTGCAAAATAAAGTCAGACGGTCTTTGCAGCCGGCTAACTAACCACCGGTATGCTGGATGAACCAGGGGGCTCCAGCCTTCAGCTCACTGGACGGGTTCTCTTGTCTTATGAAGCCGGTGTTCCTACGTCTCCCGATTGCCAAGTGTCGGCGTCTTTCTTCAGACGGTTCCGAGTCTGGGACGTCAGCGGAGATGGCAAGACGATTCCCCGTGGGAATAGGTGGTAGGGTCTTGCACTTGCACTCTTTGCATTCCGCCAATTCTTGTTGTGTGAACCGTAAGTACACACGTCAGGAATATGCACCACTCATAAGCGAGGAACTTGATACGCTTCCTGCGGATTACAACAGTGGGAGGTTTTGCTGCGAGGAACAACCTGATACGCTTCCTGCGGATCACAACAGTGGGAGGTTTTGCTTCTTCGAAACAGTCCTTGGCTCCGTGCTCTGCACACGGGGGAACTGATTCGTTGACCGCACTGCCCTCAACACAAATCCTGGACGTGGTTTCAGGTGGCAAATCGACAAATGACCATGATCAGAAAGTCCTACTCGGGGCGGGTTCCTCACACATTGCACGTGGCTGAGAAAAAGACAGGCGCTTCGTTTTGTTTGTGCGTGCCGGTTGATCGTTTTCCCACTTGTATCTACCCTAAGCAAGGAATTCTGGTCAACCACCCAAACACGCTGCCTACGTCTTTTTAGCCTGCACAATACATTCAAGGGTAGCCCGCAAGATTGTTAGTACTAATATACTCGAGGGACTGCCTTGTGCTCATTTCGAAGGAGGCTAGAGGGAAGAAAACAATACAACTACAAGGGTCTTTTTTGTTGAACGCTTACGCCCGCCACTAAACCCAGATTTACCTGTATTTCGTGTCGGCTCCAGCACATTTACCTCCTTTGATCTTGGAATATTGTTGCGATAGTGGGGAGTCATCGGCATGCAATCTTTCGCAACGGGCAGTCTCCTCAAGCATTTCCTACAAAGCGGGTGCTTATACAAAAATGTACCAAGCGGTTTTTTCTGTGTCTGCACGCGGCGTGGAGACTGAAAAAGAGACGGCAATACAAAAACGTGCAACTGGGAGGAGAGAGTATTAACATTCCGGGCACCCCCCTCCCGCTATCCCCTCCTCCGTCCCCAGGTCCCGGCGGATGGCAAATTAATCTCGCCGGGCTTGGCCCTTCCGGGACCCGGGGGGGAAACCTTAGTTTAATGTTTAGGCAGAACACTGCCTCTCATGCATGATTGATGCTAGCATCAAGTCTTCTTCGGGGGGCGAAAGATTCGGTGAAACGTTGCTTATGAAACACAACTGCAACGGGCGGACCTGTGGGTCTTTTTGCGCCGCAGTTTCTTTGTGTGTTTCCGACGATCCCACATGGGATGTACGTATTTTTAGCTTGGGCTTCTCGACACGCTTCGAGCCGCTGGTACACTGCGTGGGTGGTTTTCCCAGCGGCTAAAGTGAAAAGATGCTGAACGAGACTATAAAGTCTGCATAAAGCAACCCTGGGTTTGAGGGGAAGTGTGCCCCACCCGCATTTTGCGGATTCACGAGCGCTACTACAGACGAAAGCGTGAAGAGATGCGTACCGACTCGCGTTTTTCTGCTTCTTCTTTTTCCTGGGAAGTGGCGTGGGTGATTCGCTTGGCCGGCATCACGGGGCCAACGGACAAATTTACAAATATTCACTGCTGCTGTGCTGGAGGCGCATCTGCAGAAAGGATCGATCATGAGAACCGCAAAGAGCCACACAAAGCACGCGACTGAAGCATGTTACGCTCGTGTTACGCTGTCATAAACCCGGTAGCTAAATTGGGCGTGTCACGCTCGTGTTACGCTGTTTTTACAGTTTTATCGCCAAATTGGGCTTGTTATGCTTGTCGCAATCGTGGTACCCAAAAAGACGTCAAACATCGGCAGATAACACGTTGCATTCGACAGTCGGATGCCACGACCCTTTGACCCTTATAGACGGAGGAAGGAGGGAGTTGTCCAGGCTGCAGAAAGCCTACTGGGGAACAATTGAGCCCTTGGGATCACCCCTAACTTCTGAAACTGCATTGAATTGCCTGCTGCTGTCGATCACAATTGTGACTCCCAACAGGGAACCTGAGGCACAGCAAATGTGGATCCTTTTTGACGCGTCTTCTTAGGTGTTGTAACACCGATACGCCCCGCCAGCCGAGATTGTTGCCCGTTTTTCTAGGGGAGAACATCTTCGGTCCCCACAATGCATACAATCGGACAAGCCGAAACCCCCCACGAAAACACACGGTAAGGTCCTCAAAAGCAGGAGTTAAAGAGGGTGTGCCCGAGACACACCCGAAAAACGGGTTGGCTACAACCCAAACTCGTGAAGGTCCACGCCCGAAAAAATGGTGTGACACCCGCTTTTTTAACTCCAGCTTTAACTCCAGCTGTAACTCCAGCTTCCGAAGCTGAACTCCACCGTGTAAGAGGAAACAGACAACTACTCCAACACTACCAATACTACGACGGAACTACCGGATACTTGCGTCTCTCCGAGAAGAGACAAGGGAGAGGCAGAGGGAGGAATTTGTACACGAATCAAAAAAGAGCCAGGGCTTCCCGTGCAGATGGTCGGATGGGCTCCCCCGCTGCTGGCTTCGCGTAGCTACAACCTTCGTTGAAACTCGACTGATCACGCAGAAGACAAGAAGATACGCAAGGTTTGTTGGTACGTGCCGGGTGGGGATTAGCCTGCTAGTGAATGATAGCGAGTGAATATGATCGCTCGGCTAATCTTCTCTGAAACGCGCTGCCAGCGTTCTCTTTCGTGTTTACAATGCAACCGCTACTACTAAAAATGCCGCCAACTCCACTCCGAGCCCCTGGAACTGCATCGCATTGCCTGACACTGTCTATCAGGGTACATCAGGACGAGTCACTCTCCATCCCTGTCTCCTGGAGCTGGATAAACTTGACTGCCGTTGTTACAACGGCCGTGTGTTATCAGAAAACGAGAACCCATCGGCTGCGTAAGCGTGCTTCATCCAAGCAAACAGACACTGCATCTCTTGCAGAATCCGCAGTGTTTTTGTTGCTGTCCGCGCTGTCGCAGTAGCTCGAAGCGTCCGGTATCCAACACAAGAAGCCCTAGAAAAAGCTGCGACAAAATGCTGGGGAAAGGTGGGAAGGGGTAGTGCGGAACACAAGAACGTGCTTGGCATGATATCTGCTCAACATCGCACCGCGTCCTGTCTGCGACATGTTTCGGTCCTTAATGAGCCGGTCCACCTGCTGCAAAACTGCTGACAGACTGCTATACTGTGGTGGCCTGTGAGAGGATCGTGACTCGCGTCCTCCGCATCTCGGCGTGCCTGTCGGCGAAAATGGGAAAGCGAAGACTCCGATTCCCTTTCGGACTAGGAATTAGTCAGTAACTTCCAACAACAGTTGCAACCGACAAGGGTTGCACCACGACGACGAAGCGCGGAAAAAGTGACCCTTCTGGCGTCACGTAGCGAAAAGCTGGCCTAGTGTGGTACTCATTTGCATGCAAATGACTCCCCACTAACGCAACAAGAAGGACGTTGGGACCGTCCCAAGCCGAAGAAGGAGTCCAAAAGCGAAGCAACAACACCAACACGGAGACGCAAACCGAAGGCAGCCAAGCAGACCTCCCAGGGCAGGGGGGAACCTGCGGCAGTGAAGTAACGAAGCTCATCCGAGTGTCCGATGAAACCCCTTGTCAATACCACCCAACGACTGCGACGCGCGTGCGAAATGTCGGACGCTAGCGTCTGTCAAGAGCATGCGTGACTCAGCCGTGTTTCAAAGGTGAGATGAGAGGCATCGGCTCACTCTGTCAAAGCCACTAACGCAACAAGGAGACGATGGACTGTGGTAGCCTGTGGGAGGCTGCTGACAGACTGATAGACAGCAGCAGGCAATTCAATGCAGTTCCGATGGACACGGGTGGGCCGGCTCATTTAAGCCACGGACACGTCAGGCGGACCAACACCAGCGCCGACAGGACAGCGATGCGAGCCTTTTTTTGTCAGCTCGCCACACAGCCGGAGCCAGAAAATCCGTCTCGGGGAGGCCCCTACAACGCCCCGTCTGAGCAGTCAGTTAAAAAAGCTCAGGGCGCAGGCCTTTGCTTGTGACTGCGACTCGCACCTACAACGCACTAACGGGGGGAACCTATATAGTGGGGATGGGGAGCGGGGGAGTGCAACAACGTGCAAGAGTCATAGCATTCACTAGTCATTGACTGGTGATCCTACTCGTCATAAATCTTACTAGTCATATGACCGGTGCCACGAGTCGTTCTTACCTGTGTGCACCAATCATTCTTACCAGTGGCACTAGTAAGCCATTTTCACTTGTAAGACGTAATCATTACACTGTTTTTCCAATGACTAGTGCTCCGTGTGGAATGCTCAACAAGGCAACACGTCCGATGTACCGCACAATTCCTCCTTTGATGTTCGGATTTCGTGTCGCATTAGTGGGGGGAGTCACCGCCATGCTGATGAGTACGACGAACCCCCGATGAGATTCTGCAACTTGCGACTTCCTCGAATATTTCCTACAAGGCAGGTGCCTGTTATAAAAAACAACAAAACAAGCGGTTCCTTGGCTTACAGTGTTGTCCTCGTATGTGCGGCAGGAGAGCCGCTGAGAAATTCGTTCTAAATATTATCCGTTTTGGCTGGTGTCAGAGGATGCTGCCTGCCGAGGCTTCGCCGTCTTTGATCAACTTGGGGACCTACAATGCCGAGAGACAGAGCGTGATGCGTTCCAGATGCATTATCAGGCCTCTACAGCTGCACGCTGCTTACAAGGCTTCGGTGCCTTCGTGTGTTGGACAACTGGGGACCCACAATGCCGAGAAACGTGAGTGCGTATCCGGCTGCGTTTCAGATGCATTGATACATTCTCAGGCCTCAACAGCTGCACGCTGCTTACAAGGCTTCGGTACCTTCGTGTTTTGAGCAACTTGGGGACCTACAATGCCGAGAGACAGAGCGTGATGCGTTCCAGATGCATTATCAGGCCTCTACAGCTGCACGCTGCTTACAAGGCTTCGGTGCCTTCGTGTGTTGGACAACTGGGGACCCACAATGCCGAGAAACGTGAGTGCGTATCCGGCTGCGTTTCAGATGCATTGATCCATTCTCAGGCCTCAACAGCTGCACGCTGCTTACAAGGCTTCGGTACCTTCGTGTTTTGAGCAACTTGGGGACCTACAATGCCGAGAGACAGAGCGTGTTGCGTTCCAGATGCATTATCAGGCCTCAACAGCTGCACGCTGCTTACAAGGCTTCGGTGCCTTCGTGTTTTGGACAACTTGGGGACCTACAATGCCGAGAGACAGAGAGTGTGCGTATCCAGCGGATGCATTCTCAGGCCCTCGACACAGCCGGGTCTCAGATCACTCTGCCTCCGAAGTTTCGGCGCCCTCGCCTTTGGCCGACTTGGCGGTGGCGTCGAGTGCCTTGTCCTTCGCTTTTTCCTCGAGGTACTCCTTGTAGAGGCCGGCGACCTCCGACCGCTTCAGCTCCTTCGCGGTTGCCTGCCGGCCGTTCTCGTCGAAGAACTTCGCCTTCCAAGCGTTGAGCTGCTTGACCAGGTGCTTCTTCCGGTCCCTGCTGCTGTGCCCCCTGTGCGGGGACATGCTGCTGTCGTCGTCGGAGGCAGCGCTATCGATCGCCTGCGCCGTGGCTGCCGAACCGGTGTCACCACCTTCTTCGCCCGGCTTGCGCGGCGGTGCGCTCCCTCCTGCCTTTCCGTTGGCCATAAGCGATTCCATGTCGTCGTCAGACAGAACGCCGGTGGTCTCCGATTTCGCCGTCGACCGAGAAGCCTCGTACTCCTGGAACAGAGCGAAGATCTCGGGGTCCTGCTTGGTGTCCTTTTTGGACGGCGGCCGCCCGTTTTCGGTCGCAAAATTCTGCTTCCACTCGTTGAGCCGGCGGGACACTTCGGCCCGCCGCTGCTTCTCGGTCTTTTTGGTGTTGGGTTTGACAGCGTTCTCGGTCGGTTCGCTGTTTGCTGTTGCGCCAAGCTCAACTCCTTCGTGTGGCTTGGTCGATGGCTCGGGTGTTGTTGCTGTCCCTTCTGCCTTACCGTTGGCCATCGGGGATTCCATGTCGTCATCAGACACAACGCCGGAGGTTTCCGATTTCGCCTTCGACCGAGAAGCCTCGTACTCCTGGAACAGAGCGAAGATCTCGGGGTCCTGTTTGATGTCCTTTTTGGACGGCGGCCGCCCGTTTTCGGTCGCAAAATTCTGCTTCCACTCGTTGAGCCGGCGGGACACGTCGGCCCGCCGCTGCTTTTCGGCCTTCTTGGTGTCGGGTTTCCCTGCGTTCTCGGTCGGTTCGCCTTTTGCTGTTGCGTCGAGCTCAACTCCTTCGTGTTGTTTGCTCAATGGCTCCGGCGTTGTTGCTGTCCCTTCTGCCTTGGGGTTGGTCATAAAGGATGCGGCGTCGTCGTCAGACACGACGCCGTGAGCCTCGCTGGCCTCCGATTTCGCCTTCGACCGAGAAGCTTCGTACTCCTGGAACAGAGCGAAGATCTCGGGGTCCTGTTTGATGTCCTTTTTCGACGGCGGCCGCCCGTTTTCGGTCGCAAAATTCTGCTTCCACTCGTTGAGCCGGCGGGACACGTCGGCCCGCCGCTGCTTCTCGGCCTTTTTGGTGTCGGGTTTGACGGCGTTCTCGGTCGGTTCGCGGTTCGCTGTTGCGCCAAGCTCAACTCCTTCGTGTGGCTTAGTTGATGGCTCGGGCGTTCTTGCTGTCCCTTCTGCCTTACCGTTGGCCATCGGGGATTCCATGTCGTCGTCAGACACAACGCCGCTGGTTTCCGATTTCGCCTTAGATCGGGAAGCTTCGTACTCCTGGAACAGAGCGAAGATCTCGGGGTTCTGCTTGATGTCCTTTTTGGAAGGAGGCCGCCCGTTTTCGGCCGCGAAACTCTGCTTCCACTCGTTGAGCCGGCGGGACACGTCGGCCCGCCGCTGCTTTTCGGTCTTTTTGGTGTCGGGTTTGACGGCGTTCTCGGTCGGTTCGCCGTTTGCTGTTGCGCCAAGCTCAACTCCTTCGTGTGGCTTAGTTGATGGCTCGGGCGTTCTTGCTGTCCCTTCTGCCTTACCGTTAGTCATCGGGGATTCCATGTCGTCGTCAGACACAACGCCGCTGGTTTCCGATTTCGCCTTAGATCGGGAAGCTTCGTACTCCTGAAACAGAGCAAAGATCTCGGGATCCTGCTTGATGTCCTTTTTGGAAGGAGGCCGCCCGTTTTCGGCCGCGAAACTCTGCTTCCACTCGTTGAGCCGGCGGGACACGTCGGCCCGCCGCTGCTTCTCGGCCTTTCTGGGCGACGCGCCGGCGTCGCTGCCTTCGCCGCGGGGCGGCCTGGCTTCCGGCGTTCGGTCGGCGGCGGAGGTCTGGTCGCAGTCGGACGCGACGCCGTGGGGATCGCCGGCCTCTGCTTTCGCGCCGGCCTTGGCCGCTTCGTACTCTTGGAACAAGGCCGCCACCGCCGGGTCGCGCTTGATGTCCTTCTTCGACGGCGGACGCCCGTTCTCGGCGGCGAACGCCTTCTTCCACTCGTTGAGCTGCTGCGCGAGCACCGCGCGGCGCTGCTTCTCGGCTTTTTTGACCGTTTTCCCGTCCGGCAGCCCGCTTCTCGGGCTGTCGTCGAGGTCTTCGCGGGTATCAAAGGTCCGGCTGGCCTGCCCTTCGCCTTCCGCGGCTCCGTTTGGCGTGGGGGCGGCGTCGTCGGCGGCTTTTGTTTCGAACTGGGAGCGTGCCGTGTTGGGTGCTACCGCTGCTGCGTCCTCTTCCCCCTGGATCCCTGGTGAGGTCCCGTGTTGCTTGCCGCTCTGCACCCGAACTTCGCCTTCCGCGGGTTCGTTAGGCGTGGGGGTCGCGTCGTCGGCGGAGTTTTCGAGCTGGGACGGTGTCGTGGGTGCTGCTGCAGCTGCTGCTGCCTCCTCTCCCTCCCGGATCCCTGGTTCGGTCCCGTTTGGCTTGCCGCTCTGCACCCGAACTTCGCCTTCCGCGGGTTCGTTAGGCGTGGGGGTCGCGTCGTCGGCGGCTTCTTCGAGCTGGGAAGGTGTCGTGGGTGCTGCTGCAGCTGCTGCTGCCTCCTCTCCCTCCCGGATCCCTGGTGAGGTCTCGAGTGGCTTGCCTCCCTGCGCCCGAACTCCGCCTTCCGCGGCTCCGTTGGGCGTGGATAAGGCGGCCGGGGCTTCGGATACTTCTTCCGGTGCTTCGAGGCCGCCGGCCCCGCTTTTTCGCCGATCACCGCGCTCCGCCGCCGCGTCCGGATCGACCGGCTTCGCGTTGCCCGCTTTCTTCTTCGCATTGAGGCCGACGTACTCCTCGTAGACCGCCGAGAGCTCGGACTTCCGCAGCTCCTTCGTCGTCGGCGGCCGCCCGTTTTCCTCCAGGAACCGCTGCTTCCAGGCGTTGAGCTCCTTGACCAACTTCTTCTTCCGCTTCGCGTCGGCTTCGTCGTCGTCGGCGTTTTCGGCCTTCCCGGCGGTGGTGCGGTTGGGCTCCGGCGCGTCGGAGCCGGCCTTGCTGCCGCGGCGCTGCTGCGCGGCCGCCTGCTTGAGGGCCTCGTACTCCCGGTAGGCGTCTTGGATGGAAGGGTCGCGTTTGAGGTCCTTCGCCTTCGGCTGCCGGCCGGTGCGCTCGGCGAACGCTTGCTTCCACGTGTTGAGCTCCGCCGCCAGCTCGCCTCGCCGCTTCTTGCCGTTGTCGCCCGCCTTGCCGTCGGCGCCCCAGCCCCGCCTTTCCGGGCTGGCGGAGTGCGAGGCCTCGTCCGCGGTCGTGCTGGCGCCGTCGCTCTCCGCGAGCGACCGCCGCCGGTGCTTCTGCGGCGGCGGGCCCCGCCGCGGGCCCGGCGGCGCGTCGCGCAGCACCATCGACTGGACGCCGTCTTCCATGTCCTCCACGAACTGGTTGTCCGTAGGCGCTTCGACTCCCGGGCTCTGAGAGTCGTTCCAGCGGGTTGTCCCCCCTGGAGACGGAGTCTCGGACCGGTCACTCTCGTCTACCACACGCTCGGAGCCGAGGTTCGCCGTCGAATTCCACCTGCGCGATTTTTGGACTGTTTCGTGGGGAAAAAGAACCCAGTATTTAGACTGCTTAAAACTATACGAAGCCAGTAGTAGTGGTACGTTAGACTGTTGCGTGAACGAAAGAGCTGGTGTTGAGACTGCTTCGTGCAGCCTGCAACTAGAGGTTCTCTCGGGCTGGGGTTCTGGATGGAAGGGTCCCGTTTGAGGTCCTTCGCCTTCGGCTGCCGGCCCGCGAACGCTTGCATCCACGTGTTGAGCTACGGAGTCTCGGACCGGTCACTCTCGTCTACAACACGCTCGCTTTTCTTGTTGTTCTTTCTTCTTCTCTTTGTTCTTCTAAAACCCCGTGAACAAAGAGACCGGGGACACCTGCGCTCATAACATCAAGGATTGGTCGATTTAGTGACATTTAGTGACGGTATGCGCTGCAATAGGGTGGTTCATTTTTGAACGGTCGCCCGGAGAATGACTGATATACTCTGCCACATTTTCGGGCTAGGAATTTTGATCAACCGCCTGAACACGCAGCCGCTGCGCAAAACATTGCGGGCGACCCGCAAGATTGTTTGTTGTTGTCACCAGGCGGAACTCACTGCCTTGGTAAGTTCATGTAGTACGCTGCCAACTACTAATTCTTAGTACCAACAATCATTTCAATGCATTGTGATTACCAAAGTATCATGTAGTGCCAACTACTAACTCTTAGTACCGACAATCATTACAATGCATTGTGATTACCAAGGTATCATGCAGTACGCTGCAAACTACCAATCCTTAGTACCAACTACGCATTGTTAACGCAAAGCAATGATGCAGGCTGTGCGCCCGCGAGGCGGCGTCTATGGCGCGCTCCAAGTCCCGCAGCGCCGAGCAGACGTGGCTCCGTTCTTCGGCGTAAGGGTCGTTCGCCACCGCCCGGTGCCCCTCCTGCTGCCGCCGGTGCCGCGCCGCCAGCAGAGCGACCGCCGCCGCCGCGACGCACAGAGCGCAGCCGACAGACGCTCCTACAGCAGCGGCGGCAATCTCTCCAGCAGAGCCTTCGCCCTTTCACTATCCTTACCAAAAGACTGACGTTTTGACGCATCCACACTAGTCCTGGTACGTCTTGAGTTCGGGATCTCCATGTGAAGCACGGAGATGTAAACTGTAACAGTGACATGATCTTCAGTGTGGTGTTGGTTCGCTCATTGCTCGGGCACAGCATTTTTGGAACACACGTTTTGTTTGTGCGTGCCGGGTGATCGTTTTCCCACTTGTATTTACCCTGTGTATATTCAGGTAAGGAACTCTGATCAACCACCAAAACACGCTGCCTACGTCTTTTTAGCCTGCACAATACATTGAAGGGCAACCCGCAAAAAAATTGTTACCGGTAGTACTAAAAAGAACATACCCTCGATGGATGGCCCGCGGCGGGGAGAGGGAATCCCCCGCGTTCTCCTCGGTCGCGGCGTCCGGCTCCGCCGGCGTCTGCGGCTCCGGCGGGTCGGCGGCGGCGGACGTGCCCGCCGCCGCCGCAGCCGCGCGCTCCAAGGCCTTGATCTCCTTGTCGACGGCGATGTATTGCTTGTACACGGGCGACACCTCCGGGTCGTTGGCCAGGTGCTTCTTGGTCGGCAGCTTCCCGGTCTTCTCCTTGAATTCGGCCTTCCACTCGTTGAGCTCCTTGACGAGCTTCTTCCGGTGCCGCGTCTTCGCCTTCAGCTCCGCCGCCGCCCCGTCAGCCGGCTGCTTTTTGGGCGGCGCGTTGGAGAGCTGCCCTTCGAGCTTCGCCATCATCCGCTCAGCCTTGGCCTTCTGCCTCTGCTGCTCAGCTTTGAGGACGGGCGCAAGGGCGTTCGCGGCGCTGGCGGCGAGGGCGTCCCATTCAGTGGCTTCGGTGGCGGAGACGACGCGCCTCTCGGCGTCTTCGTCGGCGGACGCTTCCCGCTGCTCGGAGCCCAGGCGCCGGTCGACGCGGATCTGCAGCTCCCGCGCCTCCTCCGCCGACGCCTGCGCCATGTTCTGCGCGAGCTCGTGCGGGGTCAGCTTCGGCGTGCCGCTCGGCGACGACCCACCCCCCAGCGGCGACAGCGACCGGAGCGCCGCCTGCGGCAGCTTCCCGGGGGTCTGCGGAAGGGGCGCGTTGCCGCTGCTGTTGTTGTTGTTGTTGTTGTTGTTGTTGCCGGAATCCGATGGCGGCGTCGGCGGCCGCGAAGCGGCCGCCGAAGACGGTGCCTGCGAAAGCGATCGGCGGCGGAGGATTTCGCCCTGGACTTGCTCTTGGATCTGCTTGGTTCGTTCTTTGGCGCGGGTGTCTTGGGCGCGCTGCTTGACGACGGTCTTTGCACGGCGGCGCGAGGTCTTTGCCTCCGAGAGGAAGCGGGCCCACTCACTTTCTTCGCCGGTTGCCACGTCGCTGCGCTCGATGGCCTCCGTGCTCTCCAGCGCGAGTTGGACCTCGAGCAGACCCGCGCCAACGTCTTCGACGAGCTGCTCGTACCCGAACGCCGCGGTCACCACCGCCGCTGCCACAGCCGCGTCGATCGCCGGATCCCTCGCCGGGAATAGGCAGATTACCGACGGCGGCAGCGCCGTGGCGAGGTCGTCGTCATCGTCCCCTTCCTCCTCCTGCGCTGCATCCACCGCGGCGGACGGGTCGAAATGACCGCTTTGCGCGATCCCCGCCCGCAGGATCCCGTCGAGGTCCCACTGCCGCAGGACCTCCCCCGTCCTGCAAGGGTAGGAGTCCGCGCAGAGCCGGATGGGCCTCAGCCCAGCCATTTCGTAGATGTCGGCCTCCATCGCGCAACGCTTCAACCGCACGTCTTCCCGCTCGTAGCTCAGCCGGCGGGCGGGGCCTGGTCCAGAGGGGGTGAGCGGCGACGCGGAATCGACGACGAACTCGCCGTTTTTCCTGAAAAACGGCGACGTCAGCGTCGGCTGGCTCGCAAGACCACCAAGCCCGCCGAGCGGAGAACACGGGCCGGCGGCGTCGGTGGCGGGAGCCTCCTCGACCCTGCTGGGGATGAACACGCAGTCCACGTGCTTGCTGTTCTTCTGCGGCAGCACGAAGCAGGCGGGAGCCGCCGCCCGCGGCCGCCGGGCCTGGTCGAACGGGCTGGGCGACGCTTCCGTGGTCGGCGACGGATACGCGGAGTCGGGAGGTGCATCGGGTGCGGGGAGGATGACAAGCCCGTGGTTCGACCGAAAACACGGCAGCTCCCGCTCCTTCGCGACTCCGAGCTCCTCGTCTTGCGGGTCCGCCGCGGGGGGGTCTGAGGCGGCGCCGTGCCCTTTGCCCTTCGCGCCCCGGTTCCTCCCCCGCTTCTTCGCCTCGAGTGCCATCAGCGCCTCAACCTTAGCTTCCTGCTTTTTCACCGTCGCACCGAGCACCGGATCCGGAGTCCCGTACGTCTTCGGCGCGATATAATGCACGCGCTGCCCTGAAACATCGCACACTACCCTCGGCAGCGCCATGCCGCTCACCCCGGTATAGTCCTCGGGCTTCCCCGGTTTGTTGCCCATCTTTCCAAAACGTCTTGCCGATCAGGGCGGGGTTGATATCCGCTTTGGTGCGAAATCCCGGTTGGATTAGGGTATCCCGGGGGGGGGGAGGAAATGTTTCTTGGGTTTGAAGAGCGCGTGGTGCTTGCACCACTGAGGCCAGGTTATTTAACCGCGGACTTAGTGAAGGATTGTTCAGGAAACGATCGCGAGCGAAACCCTGGGGGGGGGGGCGACCGTTGCGAGAATGGGTTCTCTCAGACGTTGGCGAGTGAGGGCGCCGGTTGTTTTTTTAGGGGGTTCGTTGTGTTTCCGACGGCGAAGCGTCAGACCGCTGTCGTCTTCTTTTTGTGTTTCCGATGATCCCGTGGGACGGACGTACAGGTTCGGTGTCTTTCGACCTGTTTTTGGGGGGTCGACAATTCACGTCGTTCGGATGCCCGGCGCTGTTGCAGACGCGGCCAATGTGTCACGATAACACCACCCGAAGGCGGCTGATACTCTCACACCGATACTCTCAACCGCAAGTTTGCTTTGAGGGAAGGGGAACGTGGCTCTCTTCTTTCGTTTCTTCCGGAGCTTTTGTTGCGGTGGTTTCCGGACTGTTTCTTTAATCCGAAAAGCCAAAAGACAGAGCCGCGGGAACAGCAGGGTGTGTCCCGGCGGTCTTAAAGCCTTTTTCTAATGAATGTGCGTGGTACGCGTGTGGGTGTTTGTGCGGGGTTGGTGTGTATGTTTGTATGGTACGCCGTTGGTGTTGCGTGCTGTACAAGCACTCTCTAATCCATCACTGGGGTCAAGAGGGAAGGGACGGGTGGAAGGTACGGAGGATAGGGGTACCTGCTTGTAGTTTGGATATCGGGATAGATCAATTGCATACGGCTAACTTGGTCGGTGGGCTCGTGCACAATTCCCTAAAGACACACATCAACAGCTCCTTCCAGTCCCTTCAGAAAGTACCCACTTGAAACCCTCTGAAGGTCAGTCCCTTCAGAAAAGCTGAAGACTTCTAAAAGCCAGTCCCTTAAGAAACGCTGACTCCTATTCAGGCTTCTACAAGCCAGTCCCTTCAGAAAGTACCGACTTGAAGACCTCTGAAGGCAAGTCCTTTCAGAAAGATTGAGCCACAGTTTCAGCTCCTTCCAGTCCCTTCAGAAAGTACCCACTTGCAACCCTCTGAAGGTCAGTCCCTTCAGAAAAGCTGAAGACTTCTAAAAGCTAGTCCCTTCAGAAAAGCTGACTCCTATTCAGGCTTCTACAAGCCAGTCCCTTCAGAAAGTACCCGCTTGAAGACCTCTGAAGGCAAGTCCTTTCAGAAAGATTGAGCCACAGAAAATATTACAGGTGGGCAGGGGTTGCAAAAACGTGCATGGAGTGTGCTCGACACCACGGCACCGGTCCTTTAAGCTTGGCGACGCGAAACCTGAGCGTCTGCAGACAGTAGGGACAGCGGGTGTGAGTTTGGCGTCGCCGGGTTGATGGCGATCCCGCCCACATTCACCCGGTGCTGCATTTACCAAACCCAACACAGCAGGAGGGGGACCGGCAGCAGGAGGGGAGCGGCCTCCCAGGGCCGCGCCAAGCCAAGGGGCGACGACCGCGGAGGACAACGACTGGCTGCCTGGGGAGAGGGCGGAGGACAAAAGGATGGAGCCCGGGGAGTACATCGCGAGACGAGATGCAGACAGGGCCGCGCTCTGGGAGAAACAGACTGCAATCTTGCTTGCACCCAAGTTCGACAGCTTCGTATTCACGTCGCAAATACCCGAAGCGCATCGGAGAATCTTGGGGTAGGTTTGATCCACACCCTTTCATCGAACCCCGGCGCAAACCCGGCAAAGGAGCTAATCACCATGAGACCTTGAAATCTTTACCTCGCAGACCTTCGAGAAGCGGCGCTTTTCTGTGCACGTTGCACATTTCCGAAGAACCCTATATTGAAGAAGGGAAAGAAGCGCTCTTTTTTTTTTTTTAGCGGCACAACTGAGAAGCTCTGGACCCTCCTGCATGAATAGCTGAGGCCGCACGCCATGCGATGCAGTCCAGGGGATAGGAGGTGGACCGGCTTCGAAACGGTGATGAGGGAATCAATCCCGACGGACCCCACTGGGCTCGCCTGCTGTCCCAGTCCCCAAAGGGGTGAGGCCCACGACTGAACCACCTGCGGCACACGCGCACGTGGGCAGATGCTTTAACACCGCTCTGGGCGCTGCCGGGGAGCGTTCGTGTCGGACGTTTCGGTTTGACTCAAATGATTAACTACAGGCTGGCCCACCCGCATTCAGATGCCGATGTCTGGGTGTCGCGTGTTGCTCGACGGCACGATCGCCCCATACATCGATGTCTGAAGAGTTCCCGAACGAGCACCCAACTCTTCAGCCCTCAAGGAAAGGCATGAATCGTATGTCTCCCTCTTCACCGTGTTGCTGCAGCCCTGTGGACGTCGGTCTGAAGCGTTCCGAAAGAGCACTCAACCCTCCAGCCCTCGAAGATCGTCGTTTTGATCGGGTAAAAAAGTTCCCCCGCACGGAGAGAGGTGTCACACTACACCACAGGCTTCTTCTCCCTCGTCTTCCCCTTCACCTGGTTGTAGCCGAGGACGTCGCTGAGCCTCTTCACACGCTCCATTTCGCTCTGCTTGACACCGTATTTCTGCAGCAGGGTCACGTACTCGTGCAACTCGCTTTGCAGAAACGAATAGGTCTTGCCTCCAAGCACACTGGTAGGATCCGCCCGCAATTGGTCGTACCTGCGAGCAGTGTTTTTTTTTTAGAGATAAAGTTCGCTTGAAATTCCGGGGGTTTAGGGTCTCCGTGTGACCGTTCATGAATGGGTTCTCTGAGACCAAGAAAGAGCTATATGGTTGCGGGTTGTGTATTTGGTGCACGCTTTCGTCATGGGCTATGGCTAGCCACGTCCGGGACTGTTTGTGACCGACACCAAGTGTGAATTTGTTGCATTAGTATGATTGTCAGGCCTTCGACTACCCTGAGCAACGCACTATGATGACACCAAGTACATTCCAACGTGGAGTGTAGTCTTGGGCCCCCCACGTTTTACAAGTTTTTGTTGCATAAGCACCTGCTTTGTAGAAAATAGTTGAGGAGGCTGCCAGCTGCAAAAGATCAATGCGGTAGCCGAGCGGCAACGAAACGCAGGCGAATCCGGGTTCAGTGGCGGGCGTAAGCGTTCAACTAGCCTCCTTCGAAGTAAGCACAAAACAGCCCCTCGAGTATTTTCAACACCAGTATCAGTTCGTAGCCAATTCAGGAAGGCCCAAATTTGAAAGACGAAAAAGGACGAAAAACAGACGAAAAAGCGATCAGACAGAACTAAGAATCCAACGTGTGGCTATCTAGCCGGCAACAGGAATGGCTAGTTTCTCTTGTTTTGCGCTTGAAACGGCCGTCAGCTCGTGCAGAAGCATTCTATTCTTCTGCAGCGCAGTTTGACGCCGACTTTGACTGTGCGGTGCAAACGCACAGAGACTTCTTTTGTGACTCATGCACAATTCTTCGATGAAGGCGGTCTCATTGTCAAGGGGGTTCAATTCAGTACATCGGTACATCGGAGTCTCCGGCTTTTGTGCGACTGTTGCTCCGAAACCACTGCAACTCGTTCAAAATTAGGAAAAGAAAGCACTACCTGGCTCGGTAGCACAGGGCGACCATGGACCGACGCATCGTTTTCTTTTGTTTGCTTGATTCCTTCGTTCGCTTCGGGTATTGTTTTTCGAGACTACCTGAGTCGAAAACGATTCTTGCGCCGGACGACGGCGTGGCGCAGTCGTCCGCGGACGTCGTGTGCTATCACTCGATGGACCTGTTTCATCCACACACCGCTGCTATTGCTAGGGAAGACGCACCGCAAAAGTCGACGCGAGTCCTGGGTCAGAACGCAAATAATCTGTAGCGATAAATCTGCATCGATGCGAGAACTTCACAGAGCCTTCTGGGTGTTGCTGGTCAAAGAAATGTGAAAACGAGTTTTTGCCTTGAGGCTTTTCGTGTTATTCTGCCGATGCTTTGAGCTATCTTTGTGTCTATCGAAAGCAAACAGATAATTGCCTGTAGTTGACGCTGAGCTTTCTGCAGTTCAGTGGTCAATTACGGCCTGATGTAGAATCCTGGTTCGAAGGAGGCCACTTCTGGTAAGCAGGACTGGGCGACGCGGGATGAACCGAGAGCTGGCTTAAGGTGTCCGAGTGATCGCTCATCAAATCCCACAAAGGGTGGCGGTACATCTTGACAGCAGGACGGTGGTCATGGAAGTCGGCATCCGATAATGAGTGTGTAACGACTCACCTGCCGAATGCACCGGTCCCGAAAATGGATGATGCTCAAGCGATCCACCCACGCCATGGTGCTTGAGGGAAGTCCGTATCCGCGGCTATTCGTCCAGGCGGTCGAAATTGACAAGAAGTGACACAAAATGATCCCTCTAGACTGCGAGAGATGCGCAATGAGCTTGAAAAGCAAAAGCAGGAACAACACAACGGGTCAGGAATGCACGATGTGAGGATACCGTTGCCTGTGTTGACGGGCGGGTCGCTCGTCAAAGCTGGGTATACTACCCGGTATCGGGGGGCAGAAGACCCATCGAACCATCTGGTTAGCTGGCACACAACCCCAGTTTCCCTCGGGGTAGCTAGAACCAAAAAGAAGGGGCAAACGCCAGGTAAAAGCGAATGTTTGGAGGGCCTGGACCCCCGACCGCACGGGTTTTATTATTATTTGAATATTCGGCCGCAGAGTTTGCGCCTTCGCAACCAGCAACACGCGCGGGCCTGGTTGCAGTGTGCAGCAGTATTATCGGCCCTGACAACAATGAACACGGCCAGCCGCAACAGACTGCAAGAGCATGAGACTCAGCTGTCTTCGCCCTGGAAACGATGAACACCGCAAGACGCGATAATCAACACTGGAATAGCAGGAGCATGAGACTCAGCAGGTAGATCACGGAGCCCTGGAAACGATGAACACCGCAAGACGCGATAATCAACACTGGAATAGCAGGAGCATGAGACTCAGCAGGTAGATCACGGAGCCCTGGAAACGATGCGGTAGTCATCTAGAGCAGCAAAAACATGACTCAGCAGGAGACCCCACAGCCCCGCAAGCGACGGACAGCGCAGATGCGGTGTAGCCAACTAAAAAGAGCAACGAGTACGTAGATCCCTTGGCCCCGGTAACGACGAAGACCGCCAGACGCTGAACGACGATACTCAGCAAACAGAACAGTCAACAGGTAGACGTGGCCAGAGAAAACGGGGGCAGTGTTGAAGCGCGGGCCGACGGATCAGCTGCTTCTACTTCTTCCGTGCCTTCATCTGCTCCGCCCGCTTTCGGCTTTCCTGCAGCGTCGCTTTGATCGTTGCGTCTGTCGGTGTGGATTAGCTCTAGACCAGGCCTTACGTTCAGCATGCTGAACGTACTGATTTCAGCACGTTAATTTTCTTGGTTTCTTTTTGTACACATGCTGAATCAGTACGTGTACACGTGCTGAAATCGGTACGTTATCAGCACGTACTATCTTTTCTGCAGATTTATCTGGGGAATCAACCGCAGCACCGGTCGGCAGATCCTGCTGTTGCTTACCACCGCGACACTGGAGGGTTGAGGTCGGAGAGGAGGCAGAGGCAAAGACATGCAACACTGGCAGGTGAGCCCCCTATGCTCTTTTTCTTTTTGCCTGACCCTACGTACTGATTTTCAGTAGGTATTTAGCTCCAAGACTTAAGAGCTGAGTAAGCCCTGCTCTAGACCGTTTCGTGTCATTTTTGAGACCGTCACCGGTTGATCCATAAGGCGTACGGTACATTGTCCCAAAGAGAAAGTCCGCGGGGCATGGCCCTCTGGGGAACACTGAAGCCCAGCGTTCGCAATTCATTTCATGGATGGTTTCCTCACACGGTGAAGTCCAGCCCGCCACTTAACCCAGATTGTTCCCGTGCTTCGTGTGGGCTACAGCACGTTTACTACAAAGCAGGTGCTCATATGGTGTGATCCGGTGGCCTTACTTGGGCGTACTCGAGAAGTACTGCGTTCACGGGAAGTACTAAGGCAAAATGCAAAACATCGCCAGAAATCGCCATTTTACCCTGTTTGGGGTGTACATGGGTGTGCTTGGGGAGTTAAGGTTTCTCCTGTTGATCACCCCAGTCCAGTGTTCGCGCTAAGGAAAAAAGCGGCTGATTTCAGCCGGAAAAATTCTTGTAAAACTGACCGGCTGATAATCAGCCGGCTGATTTTGGAAGGTCTGCCGATCAGACGGTTTTTGCGACAACATCTTGAATCACATCGTTGCCCAGTTTGTGCGTCAAGCTGATTCCGCTCCATGGGCGCCATAGCCTAAGCTTACACTGTTGAACGAAATCGGCTGATTTTGTGCGATGTCTGCCAGTGCAAAAAAAAGGCTCGAAATTTGATCAGCCGGCTAGCCGGCTAATCGCGCCCACTGCACCAGTCATACAGAAAAGAACAATAGGGCGAGGTAAGCATACATCCGGCTACAAGAGGCGGCCTACCGGCCGGTTCAGGTGCTTCCTCGGCGCCGTCCATCCCCAGCTCGAAGTCGTCTAACACGCCGGAGTCGAGGGTGCAAGCCGCCGGCGTCCCCTCGGGAGTCTGCTCTGACTTCAACTTCTTCAACCACAGCTCCGCGTTTTGGTGCAGCAGGTGCAAGACCGTCACCGTTTCCTTGTAATTCCTGTTTTGGAGGGGTTTCCTTTAGTACGAAGCCGGTCCGTCCCCTCCTGAAAGGCCGTGGTGCATCGCGGTATCGACACTGCACTTGGGAAGTTCTTAGTCAGTTCATGGGAAGTTACCTTTTCTACTCAGATCACCATTATTCATAATATTCTCCTCCTTAGTGTGCGTCTCGTCTCAGTGCCGCTGCGTAAAAGGGTAAGTAGAAAACCAACCAACTGTTAATGACCTTCGTGTGTTTTGCCGCATTGCTATCTAAGCAAGAGCGTGAGCGGTCGTGCGAGAGGAGAGGCCCTTACCACAGTATATCATTCAGTCGGTGAATTAAGTAATCTTCCAAGACTAGCGTCTTATATACGTAGTTGTGTCGTCTGCCGAAGCAGCCGGAGACAGCAGGCGCAGGGGGCAGGTCTTGCTTAACTTTTCTCTTCTTCATGGAGACCCGCCCACGGCATCCCGACTGTCCAATCACTGTCGAGAAAGTCTTGCGCCATGTGTTGTGATGAGGTGGTTGATCAGGCCCCCACGAAGCCTTATACACAACACCGCTACAACACGAGGATGCACCCCTGCTTCGGTGTGCACACCACTCAGCCATCACAGGCCATTGGCTGCTACGCACCCCCCGACCGGTCGATTTGCCACTCTTGTGGCCCTCTATTCGCCGGGCGGGTGCTGTCAGCACTTGTTCCGCGTCGCATCAAGTACATGATGCTGGCGTGTCTTATACACGAGAATAGTTGAGTTGCAGCTCTTGACAAAGATAGATGGAAAAAAGAAGGTGTTTTTATTCTTCGCTTTTTCTCACGAACGGAGGGGTCGGTCCTGCTTTTGGCTTTGTAGGTTCTCCCGACTCCCCAATTCGTGGTCAGCACAAACTCAAGAGGTCTAGTCAACTATTCCCTGCAGTATTGGCATACTTTCAACAAAAAAAAAAAAAAACAGCGGCTCCCATACGAGATGTGCGCCTTGCCGAAGCCGCTTGACGACGGCCATTCCGCGGCCGCCTCTTCGATCGCCCGCTCGGCGAGGTCGACGGCGCCCTGCAGGTCCTCCAACGCTTCGGCGGTGAACGTTGCGTAGTGCAACGCGAGGCACAGGCGGGTCAAGTCTGTCGGTTGCAGCTCGAGGGCGGCTTGGTTCAGGGCCGCCTGGTAGGCTAACTGGGCGGATGCCGTGAAGTGGGGGCCCAACGGGTCCGACGGAGATTCGACGTTTTCGGCGGCGACCCGGAAAAGGTCCCCCTGCCACTTCTTGTAGAAGACCTCGCTGTCGATCGACGAAGTGGACGGCAGCAGGTGGGCGGCGATCAGCGTCGACAGCTCGGAGCAGATGTTGCGGATCTCCGCCAGCAGCTGCCGGCGCAGCGTGACCAGAGCGGCCGCGGCCTCTCGGCCCGCCGGATCCCGCGACTCTTCGCACTGTGCGATGGCGTCCTTCAGCTTCCGGGCCCCGGCCACACACTCCGTCAGCGACTTGTTGTACGACACCGACAGCGTCTGCCGCTCTTCCTTCGTCAGCGCAACGTTCATCTCGACCAGCTCCCGCATGTACACTGTCGCATACCGGAAGCAACCCCCCGCCTCAGCTGTGACAGCCTTCTGCAGCAGCGCTTGCCGCCCGGAATCAGCCATTTTCTCAAAAGAAGCAAAGTTGCTTACCGAAACATGAAGCCTGGCCTATCCCCCTGCCTCTTGTCCTGTGTTGTTTGCTTGAACAGTAGTTCGACGCTGATCGCCCACCTGCTGCCTTCCACTTCGTCCATTAACAACAAGGCCTTCTACAAGAAGTGGCAGGCTCCGCGTGACTAAAAGGTAGCCGGTAGCGACTTGTGCAGTCTATCGTCACAGAATGTTGCTGCTTACCCAAGTTCAAACTACTACTGGCTTGTGCAGTCTATCGTCACAGATTGCTGCTGCACATCATGTTGCCATCTCCGCCAGCAGCTGCCGGCGCAACGTGACTATCGTCGTTTCACCTCACTCCCTCAATGCGGAAGTGGCCATTTCGCACTTTTTCACTCCCACATTGACTTACCGTATTTGTAAAAAAGACGTACCTCGTGTTCTCTTGTGCTGATGCGGATTGCCAGAGCGCCACGGCGGCACGGCGTATCTAGAGAAGTGTAAGGCTCCGAAAGAGGAAGCGGAGAGGGCGTATGAAGTCGAACGCCAGTGGTAGGGGAAAATAGCCCCTCCGAGATCAGAATTATTATGTACCGGAAGTAAGACGTACCGGAAAATACTCGAGGGGCTGCCTTGTGCTTACTTCGAAGGAGGCTAGAGGGGGAGAAACAATACAACTACAAAATGGGTCTTTTTTGTTGAACGCTTACGCCCGCCACTGAACCCGGATTCACCTGTGTTTCGTGTGGGCTACAGCACATTTACCTCCTTTGATCTTTTGCAGCTGGCAGCCTCCTCAAGTATTTCCTACAAAGCAGGTGCTTATACAAAAAAAGAGAGAGAGAGAGAGAGAGAGACGAGTTAGAGTGCAGGGACCATCTCTCCGGGGAGTTTCCGGTCTCCTCCCTTCTCTTCGCACTGCTACGGCGGGCGTAAGTCGCTCCGGAGGCGCGCTGCAGGTTGCGGCTCTGCTACAGTGAGTGGCGGCACCGGAGTTGGTGCTACCCGCCGGCTCTGGGGGACTTAATTTATTACTGGGCGCGGTTCAACCGTTTTGCCTGTGACCCGTCGAACACGGCTACTCATTGTTGGGGGGGTTTTTGGCACTGTGGGCGTGGTGCGGTGCGCTGGTTCGATGCACTGAGTTGTCGTTTTTTTTGAGTGTGGCTGCTGAAGTACGGGGTGCACGCAAAGCCACTATGTGGCAACGCGGAGTAGAGCAACTATGGTGTCCCACCTGAGTACGCTATATCCATTGGGCGGATGCTCGCCTCGTCCCACCTGAGTACGCTATATCCATTGGGCGGATGCTCGCCTCGTCCCACCTGAGTACGTATCCATTGGGCGGATGCTCGCACCTGAGTACGCTATATCCATTGGGCGGATGCTCGCCTCGTCCCACCTGAGTACGCTATATCCATTGGGCGGATGCTCGCCTCATCCCACCTGAGTACGCTATATCCATTGGGCGGATGCTCGCCTCGTCCCACCTGAGTACGCTATATCCATTGGGCGGATGCTCGCCTCATCCCACCTGAGTACGCTATATCCATTGGGCGGATGCTCGCCTCGTCCCACCTGAGTACGCTATATCCATTGGGCGGATGCTCGCCTCATCCCACCTGAGTACGCTATATCCATTGGGCGGATGCTCGCCTCGTCCCACCTGAGTACGCTATATCCATTGGGCGGATGCTCGCCTCATCCCACCTGAGTACGCTATATCCATTGGGCGGATGCTCGCCTCGTCCCACCTGAGTACGCTATATCCATTGGGCGGATGCTCGCCTCGTCCCACCTGAGTACGCTATATCCATTGGGCGGATGCTCGCCTCGTCCCACCTGAGTACGCTATATCCATTGGGCGGATGCTCGCCTCGTCCCACCTGAGTACGCTATATCCATTGGGCGGATGCTCGTCCCACCTGAGTACGCTATATCCATTGGGCGGATGCTCGCCTCGTCCCACCTGAGTACGCTATATCCATTGGGCGGATGCTCGCCTCATCCCACCTGAGTACGCTATATCCATTGGGCGGATGCTCGCCTCGTCCCACCTGAGTACGCTATATCCATTGGGCGGATGCTCGCCTCGTCCCACCTGAGTACGCTATATCCATTGGGCGGATGCTCGCCTCGTCCCACCTGAGTACGCTATATCCATTGGGCGGATGCTCGCCTCGTCCCACCTGAGTACGCTATATCCATTGGGCGGATGCTCGCCTCGTCCCACCTGAGTACGCTATATCCATTGGGCGGATGCTCGTCCCACCTGAGTACGCTATATCCATTGGGCGGATGCTCGCCTCGTCCCACCTGAGTACGCTATATCCATTGGGCGGATGCTCGCACCTGAGTACGCTATATCCATTGGGCGGATGCTCGTCCCACCTGAGTACGCTATATCCATTGGGCGGATGCTCGCCTCATCCCACCTGAGTACGCTATATCCATTGGGCGGATGCTCGCCTCGTCCCACCTGAGTACGCTATATCCATTGGGCGGATGCTCGCCTCATCCCACCTGAGTACGCTATATCCATTGGGCGGATGCTCGCCTCGTCCCACCTGAGTACGCTATATCCATTGGGCGGATGCTCGCACCTGAGTACGCTATATCCATTGGGCGGATGCTCGCCTCGTCCCACCTGAGTACGCTATATCCATTGGGCGGATGCTCGCCTCGTCCCACCTGAGTACGCTATATCCATTGGGCGGATGCTCGCCTCGTCCCACCTGAGTACGCTATATCCATTGGGCGGATGCTCGCCTCGTCCCACCTGAGTACGCTATATCCATTGGGCGGATGCTCGCACCTGAGTACGCTATATCCATTGGGCGGATGCTCGCCTCGTCCCACCTGAGTACGCTATATCCATTGGGCGGATGCTCGCCTCGTCCCACCTGAGTACGCTATATCCATTGGGCGGATGCTCGCCTCGTCCCACCTGAGTACGCTATATCCATTGGGCGGATGCTCGCCTCGTCCCACCTGAGTACGTATCCATTGGGCGGATGCTCGCACCTGAGTACGCTATATCCATTGGGCGGATGCTCGCCTCGTCCCACCTGAGTACGCTATATCCATTGGGCGGATGCTCGCCTCATCCCACCTGAGTACGCTATATCCATTGGGCGGATGCTCGCCTCGTCCCACCTGAGTACGCTATATCCATTGGGCGGATGCTCGCCTCGTCCCACCTGAGTACGCTATATCCATTGGGCGGATGCTCGCCTCGTCCCACCTGAGTACGCTATATCCATTGGGCGGATGCTCGCCTCGTCCCACCTGAGTACGCTATATCCATTGGGCGGATGCTCGCCTCGTCCCACCTGAGTACGCTATATCCATTGGGCGGATGCTCGCCTCGTCCCACCTGAGTACGCTATATCCATTGGGCGGATGCTCGCCTCATCCCACCTGAGTACGCTATATCCATTGGGCGGATGCTCGCCTCGTCCCACCTGAGTACGCTATATCCATTGGGCGGATGCTCGCCTCGTCCCACCTGAGTACGTATCCATTGGGCGGATGCTCGCACCTGAGTACGCTATATCCATTGGGCGGATGCTCGCCTCGTCCCACCTGAGTACGCTATATCCATTGGGCGGATGCTCGCCTCGTCCCACCTGAGTACGCTATATCCATTGGGCGGATGCTCGCCTCGTCCCACCTGAGTACGCTATATCCATTGGGCGGATGCTCGCCTCGTCCCACCTGAGTACGTATCCATTGGGCGGATGCTCGCACCTGAGTACGCTATATCCATTGGGCGGATGCTCGCCTCGTCCCACCTGAGTACGCTATATCCATTGGGCGGATGCTCGCCTCATCCCACCTGAGTACGCTATATCCATTGGGCGGATGCTCGCCTCGTCCCACCTGAGTACGCTATATCCATTGGGCGGATGCTCGCCTCGTCCCACCTGAGTACGCTATATCCATTGGGCGGATGCTCGCCTCGTCCCACCTGAGTACGCTATATCCATTGGGCGGATGCTCGCCTCATCCCACCTGAGTACGCTATATCCATTGGGCGGATGCTCGCCTCGTCCCACCTGAGTACGCTATATCCATTGGGCGGATGCTCGCCTCGTCCCACCTGAGTACGCTATATCCATTGGGCGGATGCTCGCCTCGTCCCACCTGAGTACGCTATATCCATTGGGCGGATGCTCGTCCCACCTGAGTACGCTATATCCATTGGGCGGATGCTCGCCTCGTCCCACCTGAGTACGCTATATCCATTGGGCGGATGCTCGCCTCATCCCACCTGAGTACGCTATATCCATTGGGCGGATGCTCGCCTCATCCCACCTGAGTACGCTATATCCATTGGGCGGATGCTCGCCTCGTCCCACCTGAGTACGCTATATCCATTGGGCGGATGCTCGCCTCGTCCCACCTGAGTACGCTATATCCATTGGGCGGATGCTCGCCTCGTCCCACCTGAGTACGCTATATCCATTGGGCGGATGCTCGCCTCGTCCCACCTGAGTACGCTATATCCATTGGGCGGATGCTCGCCTCGTCCCACCTGAGTACGCTATATCCATTGGGCGGATGCTCGCCTCGTCCCACCTGAGTACGCTATATCCATTGGGCGGATGCTCGCACCTGAGTACGCTATATCCATTGGGCGGATGCTCGCCTCGTCCCACCTGAGTACGTATCCATTGGGCGGATGCTCGCACCTGAGTACGCTATATCCATTGGGCGGATGCTCGCCTCGTCCCACCTGAGTACGCTATATCCATTGGGCGGATGCTCGCCTCATCCCACCTGAGTACGCTATATCCATTGGGCGGATGCTCGCCTCGTCCCACCTGAGTACGCTATATCCATTGGGCGGATGCTCGCCTCGTCCCACCTGAGTACGCTATATCCATTGGGCGGATGCTCGCCTCGTCCCACCTGAGTACGCTATATCCATTGGGCGGATGCTCGCCTCATCCCACCTGAGTACGCTATATCCATTGGGCGGATGCTCGCCTCGTCCCATCTTAGTACGCTATATCCATTGGGCGGATGCTCGCCTCATCCCACCTGAGTACGCTATATCCATTGGGCGAATGCTCGCCTCGTCCCATCTTAGTACGCTATATCCATTGGGCGGATGCTCGCCTCGTCCCACCTGAGTACGCTATATCCATTGGGCGGATGCTCGCCTCGTCCCACCTGAGTACGCTATATCCATTGGGCGGATGCTCGCCTCGTCCCACCTGAGTACGCTATATCCATTGGGCGAATGCTCGCCTCGTCCCATCTGAGTACGCTATATCCATTGGGCGGATGCTCGCCTCAAGGCTGGTCGCATGGAGGAAACAAAAGAGAACCCAAGGAGTGGACCTCCCAGAACAAGAGAAATGGAGAGGGGCAAAGCTCTAATCTCTACAGGCGCGCGAAGCCGCCTCATTCACAACTGGTAACACCAGAGCCCAGCTGACGCTGGAAAGAGCTAGATCATACATGGAAGAACATGCCGAGTCTATAAGGTGCGGGTATAACGTGCATCCACGAGGCATACAGAGATACATGGGGTGGTGGTACCTTCGGTACGATGTCATGCTGCGCAATTAATGGTGATGTCTTAGTCGAGTACCACTACATACATACAGGCATAGACAGCGACTCGGACCGCGGCGCGTGCCGCTGCTGGATGAGCTGGCTCATGTTTCGCTCGTAGGCGTGGTTCTCCTTCTCGAGGGCGAGCAGCACCTCGTCAGGTCCTCTTGCGCGACTTTCCAGCACAAAGGTGCCGAAGGCTGCTGACGAGCACGTAATATTTTGGACGTCCGTCCGGACCAGGGCGTTGTCAAGCTTTCTTTTAGAGCCAAAACTCTCGGATTTTAAAGTCGGCAGGGTTGGCCAAAGGTTCTGTTTATGGCATCGGAGGAAAGGTTTGCACGACGACATTTTGTGTCAGGTCCTTCTAGCTTGTCGGTACTGCTCGAGGCGTGACATTGCGGACTTGCCGCGCGTGAACTGAATCGGCGACGTCGGGAGTTGGGGCTGGGGTTGGTTCAGGTCAGCCGCTGTTTCTGCAAGGAGCGGCTCGTAGATGCCCGAGGCCGACGACACCGACGCGTTGGGTGGCTGAAGAGGCGAGGCCGCCGCCGAGAACGAAGAGAGGCGCACGCCCGGCAGCGACTCGGACCGCGGCGCGTGCCGCTGCTGGATGAGCTGGCTCATGTTCCGCTTGTAGGCGTGATTCTCCTTCTCGAGGGCGAGCAGAACCTCGTCCTTGTTGGCCAGGTCCTCCTGCGCGGCCTCGAGCGAGATTTTGTAGGTCTCCGCCTGCGAAGCGACGGCTTTGCACTGCTCGACGCGGTGCTTCACCTCCTTCTGCAGCTCCACCATATTCAGCCGCATTTTCTCGATTTCCAACTTCACGTCCATGTCGGCGGGCGACCTGTGAACACGTTGTTAGAGTCAAAGTTCGCTTGTAGTAGTAGTAGGAATTGGCAGCTAAGTCATCGCACTCGGTCTCGGCTTGGGTCATCGAGTTCATTCTTCATCAGAAAGGGAAGGAAGGAGAGAAATCTGACAGCGAATGGGATAGAGTGTGCATAGTGTGTGAGAAGAAAAATTCAGTTTCAGAAGACCCACCTCTACCCACCCGAATTCTCCTGTTGTAGGCTCGGGTGGTGTGTCATCCTGCCATGCGCTTTGCTCCAGTTCCTACCGTATACTAAAGTAGTATTAGTAGTAGTAGTAGTAGTTCCAGCTTAGTGTGTTTGATCAAAGTAACATCAAGGCACCCCCGATTGCGCGTAACCTGGAAGCACCCAGAGGGTGTCGGTGGTACAAAGGTGCAGTTGCCCGCATCCATCCGGCAATCAGCTCGCATCGGTGAGGACGGTCGCGAAAGGTTTGTGCCCTATTCTTGGTTGACCGGGCCCCCACGAAGCCTTGTACACAACACGGCTACAACACGAAGAAGCAGCCCTGCTCATGTGCACTCAGCCAGGTTAAAGTTCGCTTGAAAAAAATAATAGGGCGCGACGTTTGTTTCTTGGCTCCCGCGAGGTGAGCTGCGCTCTTTGCCTTGTCCATCATTCCCTTCTTGTGTTCTTTGTTCTCTTGGTGCGCTGCCTGCGCGTACTCGACGCGTAGCTGTGCCTCGTGGTGTTGTTCCACCTTGCGTTGTTCTTCCGGCGTTGCTTTGTTCACAACTTGTGTCGGCATCGGCGCGCCACCAGTGTACTTTGCAGGCCCGCACGTCGTGGGCTGGAAAGTGGCTCTCTCGGACGTGTTCGGCATGGTTATCCGGTTTTAGCCTGGGGCGAGGGTGCGAACCTGGAGATTGCAACATTTACCTTGAGCCGAAATAATGGTGACTCTGTGAGCGAAAACACTCTTGTACCAGAGCTGTTAGTGAGTGAATATGATCGTTAGGGGAACGGGTCAGTTAGACTTTGGCGGACAGTTGCCGGCATAGCTGAGAACCCCCCCCCCTCCCCATGCCGGACATTTTCCGCCAAAGTCTAGCTGACCCGTTCCCTAGGCTAATCTCTTTCCACCAAACACGGTGCCAGCGTTCTCTTTCGTGTAGAATCAGGCGGTATACCCGGATTTCGTCAGCTGCTCGACCAGAACGTGGACCCTGGTGTCCTTTTCCTGCAGGGTCGCACGCAGAGTAGTGACCTCTTGCGTCAGGTTCTTGATTTGCTCGTGGTACGCTCGCACCTCCGCTCGGTGGCCTTCGGTCTGCGCATCCAGCGTGACAGACTCCCGCTCGTGGATGGTGGCCTGCTTTTTTTGGAAGGCGAGCACCATGCCTTGCAGGTGGCCGAGCTCGCGCCTGAAGTCAGCGTTCTCCGCCTGCAGCCCGGAGAGCTTCTGGTTCTCTTCGACCAGCACTGCGTTGACTTGCTGGAGCTGGCCATACTTCTCTTTCGTTTCCTTCAGCGACGCGTGCAGGCGGTCCAAGGTCTCGGTCTGGCGCTGCACGGTGAGTATCAGACGCGTCCGATCCCCCCCCGGCGCGTCTGCCATCTTCTCCCCCTTCCCCTCCTCCCACTTCTCGCCTTTTCAGACTGTGTTTGGATGAATGGTGGGAAGCTTTGGAGTGCGCTGCGTCCTATGTCTACACAACCAGTGCACAACCAGTCCAGAGTGCCCGTTTGGCTGTGTTTTGCATGCTTGTATGCATGGCTGGCGCCTTTTTTCCCATAACCCACCCTGTGTCTACACACAGTCTGAGGGCGCTTGCCGGTGGCACTGGTCAAACACTGTGGCTTTGTGGGCGACCACTGTAAAAAGAGGGGTCGACCAGTATCCTGTGATTCGTGTGTTGCGCATTCCCATCGCGGCTGGTTCAGCGTTCTCTTCCGCCTGCAGCCCGGAGAGCTTCTGGTTCTCTTCCACGAGCACCACGTTGACTTGCTGGAGCTGGCCGTACTTCTCTTTCGTTTCCTTCAGCGACTGCGTGCAGCCGGTCCAGGATCTCGTTCTGGCGCTGCACGGTGAGTATCAGGCGCGTCCGGTCCCACTCCTCTCTTTTTCAGCCTGTATGGATGGGTGGAGGCTTTGGGGTGCGGTGCGTCCACTCATAACCCACCATCTACACACAACCAGTGTACAACCGATCCAGGGTGCCTGGTTGGCACGATTACTGTGTTTGCATGTTTGGATGGATGGCTGGGATATTGGGTGCATCCTAACCCACCCGTGTCTGCACACAGTCTTTGAGGGCGTTTCCCGGTTGCACTGGTCGATCACTGCCTGACCCATGGTTGACCACTGTAAACTGAGTCGTTGACCACTGCCTGGCCATGGTTGACCACTGTAAAACGAAGGTGGTCGGCGCACACGAGCACGTCGTTGAGGCGATGGCCGAGGCACCACGTAAAAAGAACCCCCCCCCCCCTGATATGATGCTAAGATCAAACATGCACGAGAGGCAGGGTCCTGCCTAAACAGTAATCTAAGATATCCCCCCTGTAGCTGGCACATGTACACACACAATACAGCGACACCACAGTCGTTGACCAGTGTGCCTGTAAGCGCTTTTGTGTTGCGCATTCCTACCGCGGCTGGTTCAGCGTCCTCAGCTTCTGGTCCTCTTCTATCAGAATTGCGTTGACTTGCTGGAGCTGGCCGTACGTCTCTTTCGTTTCGTTTCCTGCGCGTGCAGCCGGTCCACTGTCTCGGTCCGGCGCTGCACGGTGAGCATCCGTCTCCAAGTATTTTCCACGAAGCGGGGCAACATACAAAAAAGAAGGAGGGCAAAAACCGCAAGGGAAACGGGGGGCAACGAACAAAAGGATCGCCTTTTTCATTTGTTTTTCAATCTTTTCTTTTAACACGCGGGAGGGAGTGCCGGTTGCTCGTCGATAATACGGGAGCGTTTTTTTTTTTTGACTTTCGCAGAGCGAACGCCCTGAGGAATGGTCTCACCGACGAAGGTGGCGGTACCACCTGAAAGAGAGGCAGCAAAAGAGAGGCGAAAGACATCGTACAATCGTAAGCTACGTTCTCGAGTAGTTTCTTGTTGTCGGGGAGTGGTGAAGTTCGTAAGAATGCGCTTGGAATGGTTTTGTGCTCGACTCTACGAGTCCCATCTGCATCGTGTTTCTGTCCTTTAAGCCACAGACACATATGGTGGACTATGATCAGCAGCTACCCCCATCCCTTGAAACTGCAGCGCATTGCCTGTCACTGTCCCATGTAATGCCACGGTCTATCAGGTCCATGGAGCTGTGTAGTATTGCTCGGTGTGCTGCATTTCGGTGCCGGCTGCTTTTATTTTGGAGCCGACCATCACTTGCGAGCAGTAAGCTGTCGAACGTAAGTTCTTGCTATATGTTATGTCGCGTGCGTGAGAAAGGCAGGGAGGAGGGAAACAGGTGTGCTCGTTTGCCGCTTCTTTTTATAATTCCGTGCAAGACGTGACACATCAGGGGACTTTAGCACTTTGTCTGACCGAGCAAAACAGCCGGTTCAGCCAAACCCCCGGTTTTGGAGCTCTGCGGTGCCTGTGGGTGTCTGAGTGCCTGGAACTGTCACCCCGCGCACGCAAACAAGGGACCGAAGGGGGTGGTGAGATATAGGCTTGCGGTGGCGGTGTGCACGTCTATCAAGCTACTGTGAGTGAAAAAGCTTCGAAGTTAGCAGTGATACACCATGACGCGCCACGTAACTGCAGCACTGTACAGAGCTGCAGGGGCCACTTTTATTTTTCAAATCGAAATTTATGAAAATGATTCTCATTTTTTTCTGAAAACCCGAAACCGGAAAACTCCAGTTTCTGAACCCGGGAAACCGAGTTTCTACAGTCCCCTGTGACACATGATTCATGGGACCACACCACCGAGCACAAAATCCCCTGTGACACATGATGGGACTGGGCCGCCTGGACCTGCTGGGCACGGTCGCAGCTCTTCTGAAAGAAGACACCAGGCCGCCATTTTGCATCGGCGGGGCTCGGCGTGAAAAGCTCACTCCGTCGGCAGACGGAGCCAGGCTTCACTTTCTTTCCTGTTTCGTGGATGTTCCCTCGACTGGAATGCGCACTACCGATTGCCCTGCGGCACAGCAGCGACAGCAGCAACACCAGGAGCAGCAGCAGCTCCTGTAACCAAGGAGCTGACTTCGCCAGGTACTTCCGAAGAAACTGGTGGGATGATGGTAAGCGGGGGAAGGTAGCTTCCTGGACCAGTCGAAAGCTGGCCCGCTGAACAAAGGCTGCCACCGCGCAGTGCCTCCAGGCTTTAGGGCAGCGCCCCCTTTCCCGGATCCCGTGCTCGGCTGCTATCGTCTCTCGCAATAGAAGCCGTTGTTGGAATTGTCCGTGTTGATGTCCAGGCCGCTGGCGGTTCCGTATAGCTGCATTTTGTGTAAGGCGTTTTGTGGTACACACGAGTGTGGCGTACAAGCAGGTTTCCGGCTGGAAATTTCCGGGCCCACGGGCGGCTTTGTAGAGTTATAGTTCGCTTGAGAATCCGGATTTTAGAGTCTCCGGGTGACCTTCGTCGAATGGGTTCTTTAAAGCTAATACGTACTGGGTGGGTTTGGGGGGGCATGCATGGCTTCTGCACACTTTACTTGTTACCAAACATGCAATGGTGGAGGAAATAAGAACGCGTCGCAGGCCATCCACGGCGTTTCCTTGCGCCCTGTACCAAGAAACAAGCGTCCAGGGCAAAGCGTTCAACGAAAAACAATTCCCTCCCCTCATCATTTACCGGTTTCAACCGTGGTTAGCCAGTGACGCGTCTTATTTCTCGCTTTGGCAAGTCAGGTTCGAAACAATTTGTGACCAACACCAAGTTCTCGCGTGAGTGTTCTTGGGCTCCCCACGTCTTACAAGTTGAGCATTGAGTTCTTTTAAGTACATGAACCACGTGGATTAACATGCACTGCCTTGAAAGTCAGGTTATCGGATGACGTCGTCACCTGCCATTGCGTCGTCAAGGTCGAGCATTTGTGGAGCTAGCGGGGTTTGGCTTTCTTGCGATTCCAGAGACTGAGTCGGCGAGTACGAGGGCGGGCACGTGTGTCCGTTTTTCACTTTCGAGGGCGTTTGTGTGCCCGTGGTCCCCGGTCGTTTCTGAGAGCTGCCTGCCCTCGGTACCTTCTTCTTCCTTCGATGCACCCCTGAGTCGGGGGTGGTCGCCTTCGTCTTCTTCCGCTTGCGGCCGGCGATCGGGCCTTCCTTCGGGGTGCCTAGCACCCTTTTCTTCAGCGCTGGTCGTTCGCTGGTTCCTGGCGTTGGTGGCGGCCTTTTGGTCGCCCGTCCGGTCGTCGCCGTCTCCTTTTTCGTTGCCGCGGGCGGCGCTTGCGCCGCTCGCTTTCCAACTGGCGTTCCCCGTTGTACGCCCACCTGGGTGGGTGAGGAGGGCCTCTTCTTCTTGTTGCGTCCGGGGGTTGACGGGACGTTCGGTTCGTTGGACTGGTGGTGGCCGCGGCGGCAACATGCCGCCGGTCGCCTCTGCGTCAGCGTAGGGAGCCTCTTGCACTCTTGGCAGGTTCCTCTGCCATGCGTGCGGCAGGCATGATGCCCGCTGCGGCAACACGCCGCCGCCGTCTTGCACTCGCCGCACTTCGTCGTGCTGTGCTCTGTGCACACCGCGATCGGCTGCCCATCGTTCGCGTGGTGATGGTGCCGGCAGCACATCTCTACCGTGGGCACGTCCCTTCGGACGAGTGCTCTGCACGCCTCACACTTCCCTTTGTGATGGGTCGCGCACGTGACGAGTGCCTTCTCTATATCGACACCCGGCATATGCACGGGGTCTGGGTGCAGTTGTGGTGGGGCAGGCAGGGCCCACCTCGCCGCTCTCCCGATCGTCCAGTCAGGGTACGCCGGGCACTGCGTCCCTACATCGCTTCCTTTCACTTGTTCCTCAAGTATCGTCCCCGTGTGTGCCTCGCGAAAGCGTGGCCTGGGCCGTACACCCGATATCCCCGAGATGCCCATGAACGACAGCGACGTCGTCGGGCACACCCTCTCCCCTCTCATGCAGCTTCCCAGCCCTTGCTGTGCCGCCAGCTTGTCCAACGCGCTCATCATGCAGCGCAGGACGTTTCCCCGTTCTCTCACCCCCTTCGGCGCATTCCCGTGCAGCGGCATGCTGAGGCCCGAGAAGAGTTCAAAGTCGATCGCAAGCTCTAGCATTGACGCCTGCCCGCTCTCGGTCCACTGCATGTCAGACAGCCACGCTACCAACGCATAAAACGTCGGTAGTCCCCAGGTCTTGTTTCGCTCCCACGTCCATGCCGGGGCAATCCGCGCAAAGGGGTGGTCAAATTTCTCGGCAGGCATCGCATCCGCTCTCGACCAGGGGGTCGTGGGGTTCCTGGCTACCCAGCCACGTGCTTCGAGCCCTGCACGTTCCGCAAGGATTTCAGCCATCATCTCCTGGAGCCGCCTCGATAAGTGGGCGTTCCCCGGTACAACCACACCATGTTCCAGCGTGCATCGGGGCCACTCGGTTCGGTTGGCCGCCATCAGCCCGGCGTGTGCTTCCCGCCGGCGAATGTGTGAGTATGCGTCGCAGTCCCAGTAGATATGCTGTTCGTTCTCCGTCACGCCGCTCCCACAGTGCTTGCAGCTGGGCGCCTGCGGCTCAGCTCCAGCCTGCCTCATCCGCGACGTGAACTCCGCCGTGTTCACACCCCCCGCAATCGCAACTCGAATTAGCTTCGCCGTGTGCGCGGAACATTCCCTCGTCTTCCAGAACGCATTCGTGCGCTCCAAGTCGGCTCTTTCCAGCCCCTGATATCCTGGCCTTCTCGCCATCAGTCGGGCCCACGTCCTCGTTCTCAGGTCCGCCCTCACTTCGTGCCCCCTCTTCGAGGGCGACGAGGCCAGCGGGTCGAACACTGCACCATTCCGTCGTAGCGTGCGAGATAGGGGCCCAGGCTCCCATATGTGTCCACACTCCTCCATGCTCCTCATCGCCAGCCCGACTGGGCCGAGGGGTTGGTCCCCCTCGGCGTACCGCCCCCGGATACTCTCCATCAGAGGTAGCAGTCGCGGCAGCCTCTCGCACGCCGCGTAGAACGCCGTCGTCACCCGGTACGCTAAACACGTACCGGGGTCCGTCAGGTGGCCCTTCTCCTGGAAGTTCAGGACCATTTCTCTCGCGCGCTTCGGGTTTGCTCCACCCCAGATCAGACCCATCACCGACGTCGTCAACCGCTTCATCGCCACCTTTGACACCGGCGCGAAGGAGCAGCCCGATAGCGCTGCCGGCAACACATTCGACTGCACAATACGGACCCGCTTTTCGTACCGGAATGGCGCGTGGCGGAGGCCCTCCGCTAGGGCCGCCGCCCTCTCTACCCTCTTAGAGTCGGACCTCTCCTTTCTGTTCTTCGCCGTTGAGACTAGGGCCCCCAGACACGTGACGGACTTGCTAAATCGCAGCAGCGCATTTCCGCTTCGGAGTCTGAGCGTCGACTGGTGCCTCTGCCTCGTCGAGAATGCGATGGTCTTCTCGAGGTTTAGCTGCATTCCGGTGAGTGTGCAGAACTCGTCAACAATGTCGACTCCCTTTTGCAGTGCGGCCTCCGACAGCCTGGACAGTAGTGTGGCATCATCCGCGTACGACTTAGGACTCACACCCTCAGCTTCTTTTTTGACCGCTTTCATCACTACCGACAGCAGGGCATTGATGAGTATGACGGACACAGGGCACCCTTGAAGGATACCGTTGGTCACACTAAACTCCCTGCCCACCCCTAGCGGCAACTTGAAGCGTCTTGCGAGCAGACTGTAAATCGCCCTCAGCGGCTTGAGAACCCGACCGTGCAGTCCTAAGTCCTCAGCCAGGCGTAGCACTACCTCTCGCGGGACCATGTCGAAACACTTCCGGAAGTCCAGCGCCACTCCGTAGAGCGGCTCTCCGTCCAGCAAGGCGTCCTCCACCTCGAGCCCTATCTCCATCAAGACGTCCTCGATCCGGTGGCCCGGCCGAAAGCCTTTCTGTCCTTCTTCGATCCACCCCTCCTGCCACAGGACAATGTCCGCAAGCCTGCGGCAGGCCCACAAGCGGTACACGGCGGACGTGACGGTTATCGGCCTCGTGTGCAGCGGGTCTTGGCTCTCATCTTTCGGCACCATCGACACCAGCGCAGTTGTCATGCTTGCCGGCCAGTCCCCAGTCGCTTCGACCAGGTTCATGACGTCTGCAAGTGCATTCAGCAGGGGGAGCGGCAACTCCCGCAGTTCAGCCATGCGCCAGCCATCCACCCCTGACGCGCTTTTCTTCGGCTTCTTCCTCAGCAGAATTCGCAGCTCCTCCCCCGTGATTGTTCCGGCTTCCATCAAGTGTGGGCCGATGTGATCCTGGAACCGATCCCGAAACGGCTCGTACTCCGGCTCTGGCCCGTCCTTGTACTTACGCAGGATAGGGTCCCACGCAGTGTTCAGCGCCTCGTCCATCTCGTCAACATTTGCAGTCACTCCCGCCCCCGTTCGCAACACCCCCGACGGCTCAGCGCGTCCGGCGCAGATGGTTGTCAGACATCGTCTGCTCGCATCGGCCCTCTCGTTCAGCTTGTCTCGGTACTTCGTAAACCTGGCCGCCGATCCTTCCCTTCCGAGCCTACTCGTCTCTTCCCGCAATGCCGTGAGAAGCTGCTTCGCCTCCTCATGATCCGGGAATCCTTCTGTCCCTTGGCCACCTTTCATGCACGCCTGTGCCAGCCGTCTGCTGTTCTGCCAGCAACGGGATACTTCATGCGGAACTGCCTCCGGCCCGCGTCGCTGCGCAAGGTAGCTGCAGATGCGTTCCATCCTGTGGATGGCCTTCCGGAGCCGTAGCTGTCTGCTGTTCGCCGCCCCCGACCCGTCGCTCGCAGTGCTTGCCGTGATACAGACTCTCTTAGGCGACGTCTTTATCCCCCGGCCGGTACTCCTTCCCCTTTCTTCCGCAGGGATTCCGAAGGCATCCTGCAAGTACTGCTCACTGACTCGTGACCACTCGAGCCAGGCCTCTTCCACTCGCTGTGCTGCCAGCCGTTCTGCGAAATCGGAGTTGGTCAGTCTCTGTACGGCTTCCCTGTTAGCTTCTGTGTCCGAGAGGCCCCACTTGGGTCCCCCCTCGGTAGGGATTTCCCGCGGTACTTTAAATCGCCACACGATTTGGCGCAGCGCCGCAATGTCCAGGGTCATTGTCACGAGCCGGTGTCCCGGTACGTTCACCGCGGTGGTGACGCATTGACGGAAAGCTCCCGTCGTTATTCGGTTGAGGAGTATGCGGTCGATCCTCGTGCCTGTCGTCCGGGCGCTGGTAAAGGTCGGTGGTGGCGGTGTGTCACCGGTACGCGCATGGTGCAGTTCCGCTGCGTCGGACCATCCGTTCCTTAGTGCCTTCCGCAGCACAGGGGACCGGTCTTCTTCCGTGTTCAGGTCACCCATCACCATTATGGGGACGTCACCGAGGCTATCTGCCGCTGCGAAGAGGATCTTCTCCAGCATGTCCTCACGCTCCTCGCTCTCCGCCCTCCCGTTTCCGGAAGGGCAGTAGACATTGAACACGTGCACGAACGTGTTGCCGGCCCCTGTTGCTACTACCGTATGGCTCACTCGGTCCGGGGACCGTATTGCTGCGTGCGAGAGCGCCGTCATCGTATCGTACGCAGGTATCGGTCTCAGTACTAGAGTGGAGAGCCCCCCGTTCGCGGCGTTCACCGTCGAGCGACTACCGGAGTTTCTACAGAGTCTTCCGGGAGGCGGCAGGCCCCAGTGGCAGCACCATTTCCGCAGGTATTCCTCCGCCTGCGCCCGTTTGCACGGAAGGAGTGTCACCTCCTGGCAGCAGAGAAGATCCGCTTCCACCGCGTCGGCCGCTGGGAGATATTGAAGTAAGCTAGTTACGTTCAACGTCGCGAACTTCATCTCCGTGCGGCCGGGGCCCGGGTTCTGTTCGATGTCTCCAGCGCTTAACAGCTGCTGTCTAGTAGTTTCCTTAATAGATATAAGAGTTCTTTGGCGATTACACAAGTCAGTACGTGGCGCGGGGCTGAACTGTTGCTGGGGGGGTGGGGAGGACGCCTGAGGGCGGGGCGGGGGGGGCATGGGGGGAGTTTCTTGCGGGGTGTCCCGGCCTTGCAAACGTTGGGAGGCGGCCTCGCGCACGGCCCTGTAGGTGAGCGAGACCCGGTCGCGTGCGACATCATCGGGACGAATCCCGTGTGTCCACAGGCTCCTGGCCTCGCCTTCCATGTGGCACAGTGTGCCGACCGGCAGGGGGGTTCTCACTCTCCGGCTCCCCCTCTCCCACTCCATGACCGTGTCGCTCAAGAGCGATACGGTCGCTACCCTCGGACCCAGTTCTCTCTGGTCTTTGTGGGGGTTGATCCCCACTCCCCTCCGGTACCAGTTGGCCAGCAACTGGTCCGGTTCCCACCCGAGACGGTCACGTATGAGATCCGCCGCTTCTTTCAGGGGCCCCTCGGGGATACCCCGTTCCAGTCTGACCGGGGGTCCGCCCTGTCGGTAGGCGTGTCCCCACTGCTGGGTCTCTCTGCTTTGTTCTCCCCCCAGCCTCCTCCAAGTGGCTTTCGGCCCAAGCTCGGGTACTCGGCTCAGTCTGTCCAGAAGATCCCGAGGGATCGTCTGGAAGCTTAGTCCGGGGATTGCTCCCTCCACCCTGACAGGGCCCCCCCCGCAGGCACGCTGGCCTTTGTGGGGGGATTGTTTGTGCGCTGCGGGTAAATTTCCCGGGCTAATGAGGCCTGGCGCATTGTGGGAGAGAGGGGGGCAAAAAGAAGAAGAAGAAGAAGAGGGATCGCCACCACCTTCGCCTGCTCCATCGTCGAACTGCGTGCTGGGACTCACGCGCTGGGCGGCCTGCACCGGCCTGGCGGGGCCACAACTGGCGCCGGGGACGGGTCGCGGTGGCAGTCAACCCGCACACGCCTTGCACGCGCCGACGTTGCAGCCCTCGCATGTCGTGCGGATCTGGCCCTTCGCCTTCTTCTTCCCGCATAGGGCGCAGGAGAAACCGGCGGTGGCCTTCGCCGGGCTCCCGAAGGCGTGGACGTGCCCGCCCGCCTCTGCACCGTCCATTGGGACATCGTCCCCAGCGGGTTCCGGCCCGTCCGCTGCCGGCTCCGGCGTCTTCCTCTTCTTCTGTCCGGCCGCGTCCGCTGGCGGGGCCGCCGGCTGCGGTAGCTCGTCCACCTCCGCCGCCGGCAGCCGCATCCGCCGCTTCCCGCTGGGGGCGGCAGCGAGCCGCCTGCGCCGCTCCCTCGGCAGCTCACCTCCGTCGTACGGGTTTACCCGGAGGTCGGGTGCCCCCTCCCGCTGCAGCACCCTGAAGGGAGGGTCGGCCGCCGACGTCACCACGCAAACCCGGGCCCCACTTCGCAGGAACGACGTGGCGACGTCGACCTGCCAGCCGGCCTCCCGCAGGACGTACTCGACGTCCGCCTCGTGCTCCCGCGGCGTCGCACCCACCACGAGGAAGCGCGGCTTCGACTCGAGGGGGGCAGCAGCGTGTTCGGCGGCCGCCGCACGCACCTCCTCCAGCACAGCGCCGCTGCGTGCGCGCACGAGGAGGCGGCTGCCCGTGAGCACGAGACCGGCTGCCGCCGCGCCTGCCCGCTCAGCTACCGCCAGCGCGACCGCCCTCGTGACCCCCTTTTGCAGGGCGACCACCGGCATGGCGTCCCGGCAGGCCTTCTCCGTCGACCGCCAGAATCCGCCGTCCCGGCCGGAGCTGGCCAGGATCGCTTCGGCCTGCGCGCGGGGCACCCGCACGACCAGCTCGCGCCTCCCCTGCTGCGACGACACGCCCCACATGGCGTCGTCGGGGACGCGGACCTCCGTCTTCAGGGCCGTCTTGACAGCCCTCCGGCACAGGCGAGTCAGGGCCGTGCGCGGGTCCCTCTCGACGCACTCCCAGGTCTCCGGCGAGGCGTGCTTCCTGGCCACGACGAAGGCCAGTACCGTCGTCGCGGCGTTCGGCTTCACCGCGCTGACGGGCATCTTCTGGACCTTCACCTGGCCCCGCTGGCATACCGGCCCGCCGCCCGCCCACAGGTACATATCCTGTACCCGCCCGCCTTCCAGCAGCACTGGGCCCCGGCGTGCGTCGTCGAAGGCCTCCCGGCACAGCACGCCGAGGCGCACCCGCTTCCCGTCGCGCTCTGCGACGTCCACCGCATCTGCTGCGGGACCCTTCGCTTCTTCGGCTGCGGCGGCGCTCGGGGCGACCCAGAGGCCAGCTTCGACAGCTTCGAAGTCGGGGGAGGGGAGTACCGGCGCGTCCCAGTCGGCGGCGTCGATTTTACCGGGTGGCGGGGGCCGCCTGGTCACTTCTGCCCAGGTGGGCGCGTACCCCTGCCGGGGCCGCTGTTGTGGTTGTTGCTGCTCCTGCGGGCGGCGCTGCTGCGTTTGCTGTTGCTGTTGCTGTTGCGGTTGCGGTTGTTGCTGCTCCTGCGGGCGGCGCTGCTGCGTTTGCTGTTGCTGTTGCTGTTGCGGTTGCGGTTGTTGCTGCCCCTGCGGGCGGCGCTGCTGCGTTTGCCGTTGCTGTTGCTGCTGCTGTTGCGGTTGCGGTTGCTGCTGCGGTTGCTGCTGCTTCGGTTGCTGCCGCTGCTGCCTCGGCTGCTGCTGCTGCCTCGGTTGCTGCTGCTGCTGCTTCGGTTGCTGCTGTTGCTGCAGTGGCGGCCGTTGTTGCGCCGGCTCCCCGCTGTTCGCCTCGATCTGACGCCGGAGCAGCGTCGTGGCGACGTCGAGGATGCCGAAAACGGCATCCAGCTGGTCGCGGTTGGCGCGTTCCGCCATCCCGCGCGCTTCCTGGATCAGGGCGTTAATCCTGTCCATTTTGACGGAGGTACGGGTAGCCCGCGTTCTTTTCGCGGATGGGTACCGCTGTTGTGTTATGGAGGGTGTTTGTCCTGGATGAATTCCGGGCGCACTTTACCGGCCGCGTGAGCAGCCACAATAAAGTACAGAAACTGTAGCTTTTAAATCGTTGGTTGTAGTTGAGCATTGAGTTCTTTTAAGTACATGAACCACATGGATTAGCATGCACTGTGTCGCCGCTTAAGGTTACTTCATGACGTCGTCACCGAAGCATACCACGGTAGTTCTGTCGTACTCTCCGTACGTTCCCTGTGGGAGTGCAGAGGCGACTCGGGGAAGGACGTTGGAAGCCATCGAGCGGGACATCGGTTTCAGCTTCACGGTGGTCAGGTCCAAGTCGTGAGTCTCTCTTCTCGTCGATACCATGTCGCTGCTGTGGTCGCCCATGATGTCGGTAAAGTCGGCGTAGTCCAACCCTTCTCCAGGGTATGCTTCGAACTGCGCCAGGTATGCGGCCACCTCGTCTTCCTCCAACGCACAGCCGAGCAACTTGAGGTGGTCCAAAAACTCGCGGATAGGCACGCGCGGAGCTTCTGGCTTCTGGTGATTGCCTTGCTGCTGCTCCCCTGAGTATCGGAGCATCTTGCAGAAGGCGGCACGGACGTCCTTGTGCTTCCGGTAGAGGACCTCCCGCAAAGCGGCGAGCATCTGCTTGTCGGACATGGTGCGCGGGGGCTTCTTCCCGAGCGTCTTGTGGCCCTCGTGGAACGTGTCGTAGTCGATGGCCGTCATGCCCTCCTCCCCTGACATGGTTTCCATCGCGGACGCCCGCAGGTCGAGCTTCACTATCTTCCGCTCTGTGCTCGTCGTGTAGTGGAACGGGATCGGCATGGTTACTCTTTCGGTTCCCTGTCTATTTCCCGCACCCGGAATCTACCCACCGAGCACCCTGATTAGTGTGTGTTGTCAGTTGTCTTGCAAGAAATCTCCTTTTTGTGGATGGGGGGGATCCTACAGCGACTTTGTTAAGAACCACCGAACATCCGCGGATGCTGGCGCGGCTGAGTCTCTTCACTCTGCACCTCAACGGCCTGGGTGCCAAATCCATTGCCCTGTGTAGGCCGAGCTACACTATCTTCCGGTCTGTGCTCGTCGTGTAGTGGAAAAGGATCGGCATAGTTACCCCGCACCCGGAGTCTACCCACCGAGCTGATTAGTGTGTTGTCATAGTTGTCTTGCAAGAAATCTCCTTTTTGTGGATGGGGGGGATCCTACAGCGACTTTGTTAAGAACCACCGAACATCCGCGGATGCTGGGGGATGATTCTTAACAAAGTCCTTGGGGTCCTGGCGCGGCTGAGTCTTCACTCTGCACCTCAACGGCCTGGGCGCCAAATCCATTGCGCTGTCTATTCCCCGCCTACCCACCGAGCACCCTGATTAGTGTGTTGTCATAGTTGTCTTGCGAGAAATTTCCTTTTGTGGACACGAAACACAGGTAAATCTGGGTTTAGTGGCGGGCATAAGCGTTCAACAAAAAAGACCCAAGGGCTTACCCAGGGACAATCCGGCGCGCGCAAGCCAGCTAACAACGGCGGAATCAAGCTGGAACGGGTGAAACCGGACCGGGTAAAACCTGGGACACTCCCCGAGGTGTCCAAGGGTTTACCTAGGGATAATCCCACTAGCTGTCCAAGGGCTTGCCCAGGGACAATCCCACGGTACCGCGTGAATGGCGCGATCGGGCCCACGGCAGCGCAAGCCAGCTAACAACGGCGGAATCAAGCTGGAACGGGTGAAACCACCCCTAGGTGTCCAAGGGCTTACTCAGGGACAATCCCAAGGTACCGCGTGAATGGCGCGATCGGGCCCACGGCAGCGCAAGCCAGCTAACAACGGCGGAATCAAGCTGGAACGGGTGAAACCACCCCTAGGTGTCCAAGGGCTTACACAGGGACAATCCCAAGGTACCGCGTGAATGGCGCGATCGGGCCCACGGCAGCGCATGCCAGCTAACAACGGCGGAATCAAGCTGGTACGGGTGAAACCGCCCCTAGGTGTCCAAGGGCTTACCCAGGGACAATCCCACGGTACCGCGTGAATGGCGCGATCGGGCCCACGGCAGCGCAAGCCAGCTAACAACGGCGGAATCAAGCTGGTACGGGTGAAACCGCCCCTAGGTGTCCAAGGGCTTACCCAGGGACAATCCCACGGTACCGTGTGAATGGCGCGATCGGGCCCACGCGGCAGCGCAAGCCAGCTAACAACGGCGGAATCAAGCTGGAACGGGTGAAACCGCCCCTAGGTGTCCAAGGGCTTACCCAGGGACAATCCGGCGCGCGCAAGCCAGCTAACAACGGCGGAATCAAGCTGGAACGGGTGAAACGGGACCGGGTAAAACCTGGGACACTCCCCGAGGTGTCCAAGGGTTTACCTAGGGATAATCCCACGGTACCGCGTGAATGGCGCGATCGGGCCCACGGCAGCGCAAGCCAGCTAACAACGGCGGAATCAAGCTGGAACGGGTGAAACCGCCCCTAGGTGTCCAAGGGCTTACCCAGGGACAATCCGGCGCGCGCAAGCCAGCTAACAACGGCGGAATCAAGCTGGAACGGGTGAAACGGGACCGGGTAATACCTGGGACACTCCCCGAGGTGTCCAAGGGTTTACCTAGGGATAATCCCACGGTACCGCGTGAATGGCGCGATCGGGCCCACGGCAGCGCAAGCCAGCTAACAACGGCGGAATCAAGCTGGAACGGGTGAAACCGCCCCTAGGTGTCCAAGGGCTTACCCAGGGACAATCCCACGGTACCGCGTGAATGGCGCGATCGGGCCCACGCGGCAGCGCAAGCCAGCTAACAACGGCGGAATCAAGCTGGAACGGGTGAAACCGCCCCTAGGTGTCCAAGGGCTTACTCAGGGACAATCCCAAGGTACCGCGTGAATGGCGCGATCGGGCCCACGGCAGCGCAAGCCAGCTAACAACGGCGGAATCAAGCTGGAACGGGTGAAACCACCCCTAGGTGTCCAAGGGCTTACTCAGGGACAATCCCGAATGGCGCGATCGGGCCCACGGCAGCGCAAGCCAGCTAACAACGGCGGAATCAAGCTGGAACGGGTGAAACCGGACCGGGTAAGACCTGGGACACTCCCCCAGATGGCCAAGGTTTTACCCAGGGACAAACCCTTGGTGCCGCGTGAATGGCGCAATCGGGCCCCACGGCAGCGGAAGCCAGCTAGCGGTGGTCGCGCACGCAGCCTGTCTGCTCGCGGTCGCGCCGGCCGGCCCCGCAACCGCAGCCGCCATAATATATTATGGCGGCCACATTCGCCCGTGCCGTGCCCACACGCCGGCCAGGTCATTCCAATCGAGTTAGCAATCCAGCTGAGGAGCACAACCGAGGATCCCGTAGCGTCAGCGGAGCGTAGCTGAGGTCCGTGTGGTAGAACAGCGCGTTAAACCGATCTGTCATTCACCCGTTCCAGCTTTTAGTCCAGTTCAACACTGTTCCATCATTGCGGCAGGCTAGAAAAGAACGGGAAACGAGGAACCTCAACGCACACTATCCTCCAACCCCGGCAGCCGGCAGGGACAGCTTCAAAAGGAAGCGCGGCCGGCACGACGGGAAAAGACCCTCCAAACGAAACGGCGGGGGGCGGGGCGAAAAGGAGAAGAAGCAGCAGTTGTGGCGAGCTTGGGACGCAGCAAGCGCGCGGGGGCGCTGGGCGGGGCGACTGCAAGAACGTGCTTGGAATGGATATGTGCTCAACACCGCACTGGTCCCGTCTGCGCCGTGTTTCGGTCCTTTAAGCCACAGACGCATAAGGCGGACCATCATCAGCACGGAACCTGAGTGTCTCCAGACAGGACAGCGGTGTGAGTCTGGTTTGTCAGGCGGCTGTTCGAAGCTCGTCACAGCCAGGACCACCCGTGCTACCAGAGCACAGGCGAATCCGTCACGGGGAGAAGGCCCCTACAACTCGGGACGCAGCAAGAGCGTGGGGGCGCTGGGAGAGGGCGGGTGGAGGAGGGGGACGAAGGGGGGGGGGGGGGGGGTTAGATTGCTTTGCTTTTTGCTTATTGTTCATGTTTTTCATCACGCGGAGCCCCGGCAATTTCGGCTGTCCAATCTTGTCATAAAAGGTGTGTTGTAGTGATGAGGAGGTTGAGTGCCCAAGCCGCTCTGCACAAAATATTAGGATGCCGCTTTCTTTTGTTTGTGCGCACAAGCGGAACTCACCTGCTTTGGTAAGTTTCATGTAGCACGCTGCCAACTACTAATTACTAGTACCAACACTGCATTGCTACACTGTTATCTTTTGTTTGCGCGATTTAACCTACATGTGTTCTGGTTAAACCGCTGCCAACGTTCTTTTTAGCTGTAACAAATACTGACTCCAGGGAAGCAGAAATTGGTTGTCGCGAAAAAGACAAGAGTGTGACACACAAATACACTAACTTCGCCCCCCTTCTCCCTCCGTACCTTCGCTCCTCCGTTTTGGGGCGCCTAAGACCCAGTTTCATGTCTACAGGCAGATGTATGGCTGTCGACTGGCAGTGGCAATTGGGCACACCCACAAAGAACATGTACGACGGTCGGCTAAAAAAGTGCCCCCGGGCTTCGCCCCGGGCCCCAAAAAGTGAGGTTGGCTCGTTAGAGGTATTATCATACCTCCAGCCTCGGAAAATAAGAAACAGAAAAAGGACTGGGTGTGTGTGTGTGGGGGGAACAACAGGGCAGACACGGGAACGTTTTCCGAAGCTGGTGTTTGCACCTGATAAACGAAGCCACAGACGGCCCGCCATCGAGTGTGCCAACGTTGTTCGGAAAATGTTCCTTTCCGTACAAGTGTACTACTAAAAAAGAATGGAAAGAAGTACAAAACATAAAGACACCCCCCTCCACCATTTTCTTTTTTTTTTTTGCATGGATTGAGCATCGCCGGTAAGCAAACAGCAGCAACGAGAGGAGGCCAGAGCCAGTAACGGATAACGGACACCGTACAGAACGAATGCGGCTCTTCGGGGAGGGGGGAAAATCTTAGTTTCGTGTTCAGGAGGGGGGGGGTGCAAGAACGTGCTTTGAATGGTATGTGCTCAACACCCGCATCGTGTCCCGTCTTGTGCACCGTATTTCCGGTTCTACGGGCCACGGACACATTGGGTGGACCACCTCAGCGCGGAGCATGAGTGTCTGCAGCAGACAGAACGGGGCCGTAAACACGTGGACTCCAGCCCCAGAAGCTGAATTCAAAGAGGATTGAAGTAAGATTAAAGCTAATAAGCGGTGTCACCTGAGGGGGGTAATCTCAGGGCCGCCCATGTGATAAAGCCGTTAAGCACTCTGCGCTGAGCTCAGCAGTTAGGCGGAGTTCTCCCGTGACACCTTTAAATCCTATTATTTACGCACACAGCCGGGTAGTTGGTTATCATGAATAGACTACAATGTAGAAAGAGTAGCGTAGGGTATTACCGAGTCACTGTGTGCCACAACCAACAACGATGCGTAAATCCACACCCGAAAAGCGGGTGTGACACCCGCTGTTTTAACTCCAGCTGTTGGGCTTCAGCTTCTGAGGCAGGACTCCACCGTAGGTCTGGTTTGTCTGGCTATTCGTAACTTTTCGGGGGGGAGGGGGAGTGAGGAAGAGGACAGAGAGACGCTAATACGAGGGAATTTGCCAACATCGGAGGCATTTACTCCGACAGAAGAAACCACAGGTCCTCTGGCGTTTTGCTTCCATCTTTTTGTCAGCGCGCTCAAAAGGACAGCCTTTGATACCTACTTCACAGGGCTGGTGCAGCGGCAACGAGCAATAACTCTGCCAGTGAACCCAAAATTGGCCGGCAACGGTCTAGAGCCAGCAGCGGTGAATCCAGCACCCGTAGCGTGGATTCGCCCTATTGCCCTCCACCCGTGTGTGTGTGTGTGTGTGTGTGTGTGTGTGTGTGTGTGTGTGTGTGTGTGTGTGTGTGTGTGTGTGTGTGTGTGTGTGTGTGTGTGTGTGTGTGTGTGTGTGTGTGTGTGTGTGTGTGTGTGTGTGTGTGTGTGTGTGTGTGTGTGTGTGTGTGTGTGTGTGTGTGTGTGTGTGTTTTTGACCCGCAGCCGATTTCCAGATCCGCGGTCCGAATCTGGTTACACACAGTAGCTAATCCCCCGGCTCACTAGCCGGATCTCCGAAGAATCTGGTAGTGTGTGTGGCCACTCGGGGAATTTGGTCGCAAGAAACGTCGTTCCTTTAATTTTTCGGTTAGTGCTTGGTTGCGCAGGGGCATCGGCAGGTGGGCGGACTGGACTGTTCCTTGCACAGGAGCGCCCGGTCGCGCCTGCCGTCTCGAACCGCGGGCACCATTTCCGGAGTTGGGGCTTGCACTGATTTGCGAAGGGAATGGACGACCAGCATCAACTGACCAAAGGCGATGACAATGATGAACAGCAAAAATTGTCATCTTGTTCTTCGAGGGGTAAAAACCTCTCTAGGCGGGAGGTTCCTGTATTATTGCACTTTTTCGTTGGCTTCGTTTTCTCTTTCATGGGCAACCGTTGTTCCGGAAATGTTCCCGTCAGTACAAACGTACTGTTAAGAAAATAAATCAAAGCAACAACAGAGAGAAAGAAATGCGTAGTTTTGAAAGAAAGAGAGAGAGAGAGAGAGAAGAAGTTGTCACGCCTTAGCAGTCCCAGGGCCTCTCCCCTATGTGTTCTTGCTGTCATCGCTACCGCGCTGACATTTCCGAGAGAGAGAGAGAGAGACGAGTTGGAGTGCAGGGGACCATCTCTCCGAGGAGTTTCCAGCCGCCTTACTACTGCCACGTACTTCTAAGGTGGGCGTAGGTCGTTCCGTCAGAGGCGCGGTGCGGGCCGCGGCCCCGTCACCGAGGGTGACGGCGTCGGTGTTGACACAACCGGGGCCGATCTGGCTGGCGGGCGAGCCCGTTTCGCGGGGGAGCCCGCCAGCCACTTCCTTGACGCGTGGGCTCTCTTCTTCGTGGCAATTACGGCGCGACTAGCGTGTTGATGGGAAACTTCAGCTTCCATTCAAAGAAGGGCACGTCTTGCGGTACTCGGGCACGGCATGCGTTCCAACGGTCGCGGGCGCAGATGGAGAAAGACAACGAGAGAGAGAGAGGGAACGACGAGAGAAGGTCAGCGACGTCGGTGGGGCTGTCCGCCCCGTTACCACACGGCATGGTTGCTAGGTGATACACCTCTGATGATAGCTGAACGCCTCGAAGCCTCCCGGCACCTCTAGGCAAAGCGCCGAGTTCGCTCGGAACCTGCCGCCGCTAGCTCGGAGCCGAAGGAAATCTTGCATGCAGGCAGTCCCGCACGTGAAAACAAATGCGAGAATCGAGGCTGGAACACGGCATGCTCGGTTACACAGAGCACTTAGTATCGTGCGCTCAAGCAACACAGCACTTTGATGAAGCGCCTGGGAGCTCACGTAGTTTCCCGTGCACTTTATTGCGGTTCTTGCCTGAACTGGCGACAGGGTCGTCTCCGAAAACGAAGACGGCTTTCGCGTGTGTTGATTGCTTTAGCTCGCACCAAATTCTGTGACCCCAGTACAGGCAGTTGGGGCCGCGGCTTCAACTCTTACCGGGGGGGAGTAACCAACCGCCACGGGGGGGAAGGAGGAATCTTTGTTTTGTGTTCGGGCAGGATTCTTGCCTCTCATAGGGGGCGAGATCATACTTTAATGTCTGGGCAAACACTGCCTTTCATGAGACGGACAATAACAACAAGTTCTTCGACGAAAACAAATGCAGAGAAGGAGAGAGAGCGAGAGATAAACGAGGGGAGTACAAGACTCCGTAAGGAATGAAACACGAGGCCCCAGTCCTGCTTTTTTCTTTTTTTCTTCTTTTTTTGAATAAATCAGAGTTTTTTTCGAGGGGCCCCCCCGGGCTTTGGCACCCGGCAGCGATCATGGCAAACGTTGAACGTTTGAATGTTTGACAAACGCTTGCGTTTGCAAATTTCATGTCAAACGTGAATCAATGGCTGCGCCTGCAGTGGGGTCGACTTGTGAACACTCGAGCCACGAGGGCAGGATCTTCATACCCTGGGCCCCCACAAAGTGGGAGGGAACACTTGCTTGAGGCTAGTATCTCCCTGTGCACGCCCAAGGAGAACCGGAAGGATGTCTTGTTCCCGTATTTTCGTCGTGTCCGCCTGCAGCCACGTGGGCAAGTGCTATCAAGTGTCGTGTACTGTACAGACCCGGTTCATCGATTGGCAAACGTCACCGGGGGGGCGGGCGAAAGATCCGGTATGTGCCCTGGCACGTTCCGGATCCTCCGACCTCAAGACAGGGTGGCTGGCCACTTAGGACCAGGGGAGGGCGAGTGAAAGGTGGACTCCTCTTCTTGAGCCCTTGCCATAAAGCCGTACCTGACGCACCGAGCCACCCTGCTGGCCACCCGGCCGCACTGCGCAGGAACAAGGTTTCCGAGTGATCGCTCATCAGATCCCATAAAACGGTGTCGGTGCATCTTGACAACATACAAGTCGGCTTCCAATAACGTGTCGATGCACACATCGTCAGCCGATCCTCGGTGTGAAAGCATGGCCCAGCGATCCTGTGATCTCCCTTCGTTCAGAAGGATGAAGTAAGCGGGAGATGGCAGAAAATTGCCGAAGGGATCCCTGGCACGGACAGTAAGCAATCTTGTCGACAGCGGACCAACAGCCTTTGGAGGGGCCCTTCGAAAAAACCCCTGATAATCCCCTGCTTCATACGTGCCGGCGGAAGTTGCTTGGGGGTTGGCGTTTCTTTTAATTTTTTTGTATAAGCACCTGCTTTGTAGGAAATGCTTGAGGAGACTGCCAGTTGCGATAGATCAAAGGAGGTAAATGTGCTGTAGCCCACACGATACACAGGTAAATCTGGGTTTAGTGGCGGGCGTGAGCGTTCAACAAAAAAAGACCCACTTTGTAGTTGTCTTGTTTTCTCCCCCTATAGCCTCCTTCGAAATGAGCACAAGGCAGTCCCTCGAGTATTTTGTTCTTTCCCGTTCCCCATTCGATCATTCCTTGGAGCCTGGCGAATAGATCATAATGACGTATACTTTTGACAGAGCAGGAAGCAACGAAGTCCTTAACTCGTACGCACGGCACCGGAGAGCAGAAGCGATGAGACCATGGTCCCCTTCGGTATACTGTGTCGGGGGTGGAGGGGGGGCGCTATAGTTAGACAGCCTACAGTGGAATCCTGTGTCAGAAACTGGAGGTGTAGTAGGCGCGGTCTACCGACATACTGTGATCTACCACGAAAAGGAGCGTCAGCTGGACCTGCGCCGAGATATTTTCTGAGGATAGACCCCCCGGCTATGTGATCGTTTGAGGTTGGAGTGGCAGATCCATGCCCGAATATCGGGTGGGGCCGGTATTTAAAAACGCGTGCAAAATGCACACCCGAAAAGCAGGCAAGACGCTCGCTTTTTTAACTCCAGCTTCTGAAACTGGGCGCAGCACACGGGAAGGTCAGAAGGTTGCAGGGATCTTCGTCCGACTCCGCCGAAGATTGGCACCTGGATGAACGCACACTTTTTTGCACGTACACTTTTCCACTCTTCACACCACTCATTCTTCCCACTAGGAATTCTTGAGCAACACGCACGATGGAGCCGAGCCTCAGAGCCTGGACAATATCCGGCCAGGGCTTACGCTCCGTTTTCGGTCTCAGAGAAAATACGTGTGGTCCACATGTGGGCGCTTAAAGTTCGAGGGAAAAAAAAACCTTTCCCCTCACGTGCGACGGCAAAAAGAAAATAGCGTCGCTAGGCAGCTACTGGACTTGGCGACACCTGGCTGTGCGGCCTTGACCACTAGTCTAGACTCCCCTGCATGTGAACCAATAAATCAGAATCCACATGTGGTACCTGTGGATCCACACGTGGGAACAAAATCCAAAAAGAAACACGTGGAGCGTAAGCCCTGTATCCGGCCCTGCCCGAACGGCCTCGCAACCTGAGTTTAATGCCAGCTAATCTCGTGCGGAGCATCGGCAGGGAACGAAATCTACCCAACAGGAATTTGATCTGGTGTCTGAAGTCTCCATTTGACTTGTGCCAGGGTTCTTGCGTGAGCCGCACGGGGGCGCAAATCCGTCCGGGGAGCCTTTTTCTGAGCATAGCACTTTTGTTGAGCATAGCTCCCCGTTTCTGTGGGTTCGGGCTTCATGACTACTCACATGGCAGGATGAACTGCCAAGGGATGGTCCATCTTGGCGGCGATGGCGGCGAAGTACTGCTGGTTGTTGGCTGTCTTCGCTGACCACGGGTTCTCGAGGATGGGGTCTAGCTTCGGCTTCGAGGTGTTCTTGGATCATTCGGACACGGAATTGCAATGGAGTTCACCATTGTTCTCCCACTGGGTCCAAAAGGCACAATTTAATGAGCCGTCCGCAGACCCATTGTTAATCCAGTCACTCTCAGACTTGCATGGCCCCGCATCCTTGAAACGAGCCTAATGGAGGCTCAAATCCATCCGGGAAGATTTCGACTGAGCATAGCACCCGGGTTAGGGCTTCATGACCACTGGCAGGATCAACCAGGTTTCTGTTGTTCACTGCTGCAGGGCCAGGAGGAGGTCCATCTTGGCGGCGATGGCGGCGAAATACTGCTGGTTGTTGGCTTGGTTCTCGGCGACGTTCTCGGCTTCCGCGGTTTCGGGGGCCACGTGGTACGCGAGCCGGTGCGCGCGCTTCCGCAGGGCCTGCAGCTGCTCGCGCTTCTCCTCCTCGCTCATCTTGCGCGTGGTCACCTGCTTCGCCAGCTTCTTCGCCTCTTCCAAGTAGTCGTCGCCCTTCTTCTGCGCCTCCGTCCGCTCCGGCTTCGCGGACCACGGGTTCTCGAGGATGGGGTCCAGCTTCGGTTTTGAGGTGTTCGGCTTGCCTAGTAGCTTCGCTGCTTTTAGGTACTCGGCGCCCCGCTTCCGCGCTTCGCTGGGAGAGGGAGGCGACGGGTGGGCGGCTGGGGGGTGCGGCGGCGGCTGCGTGGCGCGGAGCGCCGGCAGCGGCGAGCCGGCTTGCGGGTCGCCGGCGGCCGGCTGGCCGTGGGTGGCCGGGCGGTGCTGCTGCTGCTGCTGGTTGTGGTGCGGGGCGGCGGGGGCCTTGGGGGGGTACATGGCGCGGACGAGCTCGGAGAAGTTCTGCACGCGCTTCCGGCGCTGGTCGACGTCCTTCTGCCGGAGCTCCTGCTCCCGGCGGGCCTGCTCGATCTGCTCGGTCACCAGGTGGTGGCTCTTGCCGACGTAGTAGTGGTGCTGAGGGATCGGCGTCTTCCAGTCCGCCTTCGGGTCCATCCCCCGCCCCGGCGAGAGCTTTTCCTCGCGGTTCTTCATGTAGAGCTGCTCGTGCTTCGCGAGCTCTGCGCCGAGGTCCTTGGGCCCGCGCTCCTTTTTGATGGCCCGCAGGCGCTGCAGCCGCTCGTTCTCGGCCTCCTCCGCGGCCGCCGCGGCGCGCTCGGCCATGACCACGTGCAGCGGCTTCGCCCGCTTCACCCGCGCATACTCCTGCTTCTGGAGCTGCTCGCGCAGCTCCTGCTCCTTCGCGCGCTCCTGCATGTGCTGCATGCGCTTCTGCTGCTGCTCCTCGGCTTTGATGCGCGCTTCTTCGGCTGCGGGGTGTGGCTTTGGTTTGTTCGCCATCTCAAGGCGAAGTTAGAGCGAACGACACAAGGAGTGTTACATATCCAATCAGATAGGAACAACGTGTTTGACAAACGACGAGCCAAAAGTCAGACGTAGACGAACAATTCTGTAGTTTCAGAAGGACGAGCCCTCAATACGTCAGAGGTGAGAAATTGTGCGTCATCATGTGTACGAACTGCATTGAACCTGACACAACAGCTTGTGCACTTCGAGAAGTCGAACATCAGATATAGACGAACAATTCTGTAGTTTCAGAAGGACGAGCCCTCAATACGTCAGAGGTGAGAAATTGTGCGTCATCATGTGAACGAATCGCACTGAGCAGAAACAACGTACAGCTTATCCTCCTTGAGAGTCGAACGTCAGACATAGACGAACAATGCTGTAGTTTCAGAGGACGAGCCCTCAACACGTCAGAGGTGAGTAATTGTGCGCCATCGTGTGTACGAACCACGAACCTGATACAATAGCTTGTGCACTTTGAGAAGTCGAACGTCAGACATAGACGAACAATTCTGTAGTTTCAGAAGGACGAGCCCTCAATACGTCAGAGGTGAGTAATTGTGCGTCATCATGTGAACGAACCGCACTGAGCAGGAACAACGTACAGCTTGTCCTCCTTGAGAGTCGAACGTCAGATATAGACGAACAATTCTGTAGTTTCAGAAGGACAAGCCCTCAACACGTCAGAGGTGAGTAATTGTGCGTCATCGTGTGTACGAACCACGAACCTGACACAACAGCTTGTGCACTTTGAGAAGTCGAACGTCAGACATAGACGAACAATTCTGTAGTTTCAGAAGGACGAGCCCTCAATACGTCAGAGGTGAGAAATTGTGCGTCATCATGTGAACGAACCGCACTGAGCAGAAACAACACGTACAGCTTGTCCTCCTTGAGAGTCGAACGTCAGATATAGACGAACAATTCTGTAGTTTCAGAAGGACGAGCCCTCAATACGTCAGAGGTGAGAAAATGTGCGTCATCGTGTGTACGAACCGCATCGAACCTGACAAAACAGCTTGTGCACTTTGAAAAGTCGAACGTCAGACATAGACGAACAATTCTGTAGTTTCAGAAGGACAAGCCCTCAATACGTCAGAGGTGAGAAATTGTGCGTCATCATGTGTACGAACCGTATCGAACCTGACAAAACAGGTTGTGCACTTTGAGAAGTCGAACGTCAGACATAGACGAACAATTCTGTAGTTTCAGAACGACGAGCCCTCTATATGGTTTTACAAAGATCTTTGCATGTTTCCACATGTTTTTCAAAATTAACTACTTCTTTTTTACATCTTTGTGTAAAAAAGAAAAAAGAAAGATCTTGAAATTTTGTAAAAAATAGTGACTGTGCGTTGTCCTTGTGAGTGGGGGTGTGTGGTCCTTTTTGAGGTGAATTGCGCCTGTCGTTGCCTCTCCCTTAAGGTTGCAGCCCAAGGAAACCAGCTGTGAGACAAAACTCGGCGCTAGTCTCGTCGGATTGCACCAGAAAAGAACTTCACGGGCTACAAAACACCCGCCCAACACGAGGCACGCGCCCAAGAACGTGCACGGTCACCGTAGCACCCGGAATCCTTTCTCGGTTCTGGTAGACTATAACCTAGTCCAGTTTCACATGTAGGTAAGGCAACAGACTGAACAAGCCGACAACGCTTCTCAGCTTGGGTTGGTTCGACACACACGCTGCTCTCTCCACGCTCGCGTTTCCGCTTCATTTCGAAACGGGCAAGTTTGTCTGCTACCTCCGATGCAGTGTCACTCCACTTCTTTGTGACTAAAGCACGTGTCAGAGCATCCTGCAGACACTGCTTCATACCTATACATGCGATGGGTTTTGCCATAGAAGAGCTTTGCGGCCTCCGGCATCTCATCGAGGTTACGGTCCTCAAGATTCATCGGGCCTGCACGTCAGGCTCGTGATCGGGCTCCGGGTCCGCGCCGAAATCTGTTGCCACGGAGCCAGCGGATTTCGAATCAGTGAGTCGGAATCAGTGGAATCGGACATTGTTTACTTGGTCCGAGACGAGGATATGCTAATAGCTCTGTCGAGCCAACCCAACTTTTTCGGGGGTCGGGGGCGAAGCCCGGGGGCACTTTTTTAGCCTACCGTCATACGCGTTTTGCTAGTAGTCCATTTTCCCCCGCTCCGGGTTTTTCTTGATCCGTGACTCGGCACCGGGTATTTGCCGCACAATTCAGGCCTAAAGGCCCGGGTTCGAACCCGGCCGAGGACACCCGGGCGAGGCACTTTTCCGGTCGAAAATGATTTTCGGGGGTTGTTGGTTTTCGGGGTCTATCATGCCCGAAACTTGCGTTTTTTGCAGAGTTTCTCAATAACTCGCGGTATTTGGGTCCCCTTGGGTAACGTGAGTCAGTCTACCAGAACTGAGCATCCTTCACCCAAACTTTGCTTCACCAGAAGTTAGCTTCGCCCGAACTTTGCTTTTGCATCACCACAACTTAGCAACTTGGTTTCGCCCGAACTTTGCTGCTTTCCGAACTTTACAAACCCCGTAAATCATTGTCGACCGGAAAAGTGCCTCGCCCGGGTTCGAATCCGGGACCTCCAGCCCTGAAGGCTTGCGCTGTTCACTCTACCATCACGGTGTCATTTCCAGGGGGAAAACTTCCTACGGAGACCCTTGAAGTTGAAATGACACTATAAAAAGTGCTGCACTTCGCGCATAGAGGCAGCAGTTTGGATTCTGGTCCAGAACTTAGCATCGCCCGAACTTTGCTTCGCCCGAACTTTACGGTTTCCCGAACTTTAACTGCTGCCTCTAGTTTCGCTGGGCGCCGGTCTTTACCGGCGCACATGTACTTTTTCTCCTGTGGTGTTTACGCACTGGCAGCATTCCATCCGAGCGTTCCGTCTGTTCATTACAGGATCTGTCGACAGGCATCTGCGCATAGCAGGCAACTGTTCATTGCAGGAAACTGCTCGCTATAGGCCTCGCTCAGTAGTGACTACAGACAATCGTTCTCCCAGACATTTGTCCCTCACAGGCATCTGTTCGTTACAGGCATCTGATCTTTACAGGCACCTCATGATCAGGCTCATCCTGTAGCATGTAGCCCAATTGTTGCAGTAGAGTGATTGCCAGGCCTTTGACGACCCTGGGCGCACTGTGCACACAGTCGGTGTCTACGTAACAGCAGATGGGTCGCGCTGCGGGGGCGGCTCACGGGTGAACGTCGTTGTCCGCAGAAGGGGGTCGTGCCGTGCCGGCGGGTGTCCGCCGCTTCTTCTCACCGCGTTTGCGGAGCCCTCGCCGAGCTTTATTGGCCGTGTGAGCAACCATTAAAGCACAGAAACTGCAGCTACTACCTTGACGTTTTTTCACAAAATTTCAAGATCTTTTTTTTTCTTCAAGATGTGAAAAAAAATGGGCAAATCCAACAACTTCTGAAAAGGAGTTTGTCAATCCATGTCAATACGTCAGAGGTGAGAAATTGTGCGTCAACATGTGAACGAACCGCACTGAGAGCAGAAACAACGTACAGCTTGTACTCCTTGAGAAGTCGAACGTCAGATATAGACGAACTATTCTGTAGTTTCAGAAGGACAAGCCCTCAACACGTCAGAGGTGAGTAATTGTGCGTCATCGTGTGTACGAACCGTATCGAACCTGACAAAACAGCTTGTGCACTTTGAGAAGTCGAACGTCAGACATAGACGAACAATTCTGTAGTTTCAGAAGGACGAGCCCTCAATACGTCAGAGGTGAGAAATTGTGCGTCATCATGTGAACGAACCGCACTGAGCAGAAACAACACGTACAGCTTGTCCTCCTTGAGAGTCGAACGTCAGATATAGACGAACAATTCTGTAGTTTCAGAAGGACGAGCCCTCAATACGTCAGAGGTGAGAAATTGTGCGTCATCATGTGAACGAACCGCACTGAGCAGAAACAACACGTACAGCTTGTCCTCCTTGAGAGTCGAACGTCAGATATAGACGAACAATTCTGTAGTTTCAGAAGGACGAGCCCTCAATACGTCAGAGGTGAGAAAATGTGCGTCATCGTGTGTACGAACCGCATCGAACCTGACAAAACAGCTTGTGCACTTTGAAAAGTCGAACGTCAGACATAGACGAACAATTCTGTAGTTTCAGAAGGACAAGCCCTCAATACGTCAGAGGTGAGAAATTGTGCGTCATCATGTGTACGAACCGCATCGAACCTGACAAAACAGCTTGTGCACTTCGAGAAGTCGAACGTCAGACATAGACGAACAATTCTGTAGTTTCAGAGGACGAGCCCTCAACACGTCAGAGGTGAGTAATTGTGCGTCACCGTCTGTAGGAACCACGAACCTGATACAACAGCTTGTGCACTTTGAGAAGTCGAACGTCAGACATAGACGAACAATTCTGTAGTTTCAGAAGGACGAGCCCTCAATACGTCAGAGGTGAGAAATTGTGCGTCATCATGTGAACGAACCGCACTGAGCAGAAACAACACGTACAGCTTGTCCTCCTTGAGAGTCGAACGTCAGATATAGACGAACAATTCTGTAGTTTCAGAAGGACAAGCCCTCAATACGTCAGAGGTGAGAAATTGTGCGTCATCATGTGTACGAACCGCATCGAACCTGACAAAACAGCTTGTGCACTTTGAGAAGTCGAACGTCAGACATAGACGAACAATTCTGTAGTTTCAGAAGGACGAGCCCTCAATACGTCAGAGGTGAGAAATTGTGCGTCATCATGTGAACGAACCGCACTGAGCAGAAACAACACGTACAGCTTGTCCTCCTTGAGAGTCGAACGTCAGATATAGACGAACAATTCTGTAGTTTCAGAAGGACGAGCCCTCAATACGTCAGAGGTGAGAAATTGTGCGTCATCATGTGTACGAACTGCATTGAACCTGACACAACAGCTTGTGCACTTTGAGAAGTCGAACATCAGATATAGACGAACAATTCTGTAGTTTCAGAAGGACGAGCCCTCAATACGTCAGAGGTGAGAAATTGTGCGTCATCATGTGTACGAACCGCATTCGAGCAGTAATCTGTAAACTCCTCAAAAGACCTTGCAGATGGTAGATATTTTTAGAGTTAAAGTTCGCTTGCGAATCCTGGATTTTAGAGCCTCCGGTGACCTTCGTCGAATGGGTTGTTTTAAAGCTGCGTACTGGGGGGGGGGCGGGGTTTAGGGGGATGGGGCATGCAGACGGTGAAGTCCAGCCTCAGAAATTCTGGAGTAGTGAAGTTGGAGTGAAAAAGCGGGTGTCACACTCGCTTTTCGGGTGTGACTCAGGCACACCCTCTTTAACTCCAGCTTCTGAGGCTGGACCTCACCGTGTACACAGACAGTGTAGTCCCAGCCTCGGAAGCTGGAGTCAAAAAAAGCGGGTGTCACACCCGTAAAAAGCGAGTGGCATACCCGCTTTTCGGGTGGACTGACACGCGTTTTGGTTGTAGCACACCCGCTTATTGGACGCGTTCGGAGAGTTTCGGGTGTGACTCGGGCACACCCTCTTTAACTCCAGCGTCTGAGGCTGGACCTCACCGTGCATGGATTTCTAGAGTGCAAGTTCGCTTAGGGATCCGGGGTTTTATAGTCTCCCGGTGACCATTGTCGTAAAGGTTCCTTTGAGGCGTAGTATGTTAGTGTGTCGCATCGTATCTGCTGTTGTGGCAGTACGTGTACCTGTGCGTTTCTACCAAAAAAAAGCTCCACACCTCGCCGCTGGCTGTTCTCAACCAGTTCTTCTTCGAGCTTCTCCGCGTCCCGTATGAGGCGGTCGCGGGCCTCCTTCTTCTTCTTCCTCCGGCGGCGCTCTTCCTTCAGGCGCTCCTGCTTCTCGATCTCGAGCTGCACCAGGTGCTGGTGCCGCTCCTCGGCCTGCACCCGCTTCTTGTCCTCGCCGCCGTCGCCGGCGCCCGCCGCCGCGGCCGGGCTGCCGCGGAGGTCCGACTTCGCCTTCTCGTCGCGAATTTGGAGCAGCCGCTCTCGGCGGCGCCGGGCCGCAACTCGCTCCGCCCGCTTGTCCGCCGCGGAATCGCCCGGTTTCCGCGCCGGCGGCGCCGCCGCCGCGGGCGGCGCCGGGTCTGCGGCGGGCTTCTTGCCGGCGGTGGCGCACCACCAGCGCATGATGATGCGGGCCGCGTGGACTTCCTGCTCGCGCTCACCGCGCCGCTCCTCCTCGAACACTTCGGAGGCTCGTTTTTTGAGCCGCTGGTCCTTCTCCTTCGCGGCTTGGTACCGGGCCCAGGCTCGGTGGAGCACTGCCGCAGCTTCGGCTTCCTTCCCGCGGCGGTCTGCGGCGGCGGAAGACCGGGCCCTGTGCGCGAGCCAGCAGCGCTGGATGCGCGCGGCGGACTTCTGCTGGGCAACCCAAGCCGGCGAGATGTCGTAGATCGACGACGACGTACGACGGGGTCCGGGCTCGAGCGAGTCTCGGGCGGCCCTCCGCTTCGCGAGCTCCTTCTGCGCAGCGTGGCGCTGCCAAAGCCGCTGGATCCGCGCCGCAGACTTCTGCCGGGCCACCCACTCCGGCGTGACTTGGACCACGCTCGGCGTCTTCGCCACCGGCCCGCGGGGGGACACCCCGGGGCTGCTGTACCGGCGCGGCGGCGACGGCTGCCGGGCCGCAAGTCGGTTCGGGCTGCTGTACCGGCGGTTCGGCGGCGGCGCCGCCCGCCCCAGCGCCGTCACCTGCGCCGCGGGCCCCGCGGCGGCGCCGCCGCTGCGGAAGCCGGGGCTGCCGGCGGCGGCTCCGGTCGTGGGTTTGCCCTTCGGGTTGTCGCCCTTCGGGGGGCTTGCTGGGTTGCTGTTGCGGCTGGCGAAGCTCGGACCGCCGGAAGCGGCGCCAGCCTTCGGCGGGCTCGCCGGGTTGGCCTTCGGGTCGTTGTTGTCGCCGTTGCTGTTGCGGCCGGCGAAGCTTGGGCTTCCAGGGGCGGCGCTGGTCTTCGGCGGGCTTGCTGGGTTGCTTTTAGGGTTGCTGTTGCGGCTGGCGAAGCTGGGGCTGCCAGGAGAGGCGCTGGCCTTCGGCGGGCTCGCCGGGTTGGCCTTCGAGTCGTTGTTGTCGCCGTTGCTGTTGCGGCTGGCGAAGCTGGGGCTGCCGGGAGAGGCGCTGGCCTTCGGAGGGCTCGCTTTCGGGATGCTGCTGGACCTCCTGCTGGGTACGCTCGGCTTCCTGCCGCCGCCGGCGGCGTCGGCTTGCGGGGCCGTCGCGCCGGCCGGGCTGGATTGGTCGCTGCCGTCGTCGTTCGCAGCACTGCCGTTCACTCCGGCCGGCAAGTTGGCTTTCGGGTTGCTGTTGTCGCCGTTGCTGTTGCGGCCGGCGAAGCTTGGGCTTCCAGGGGCGGCGCTGGCCTTCGGGATGCTGCCGGGCCGTCTCGGGACGCTCGGTTTCCTGCCGCCGTTGCCGGCTTGCGGGGCCGGACTTGCTGGGCTGCCGCCGTCCACGCTCCCGTCCGCGTAGGCCGCAGCCCCGTCCGAGCCCAGCCTCCCCGGCGCGATCGGCCGACCGGCAGCCGGGTTGCTGCTGCTCCTGGGCGGCAGCGAGCCTGCTGCGTGGGTGGGCGGGTTGCCGCTGCTTCTTCCCACGGGGGGAACAGAGGTCCTTCCGCCGTTGGACCCCCGCGCGGCCGGGTTGCCCGAGCTGTTGCTGCGGTGGTTGGAAGCGGCACTGGGCCTTTTCGGGGCGCCCGGTTTGCCGTTGGCGCCGCTCACGGCATCCCCCGGGCCCTCCGCTTCGTCCGCTGCGTCGGCGGCTCTGCTGGCGTTGCTGGAGCTGTTGCTGCGATGGTTGGACGCGGCGCTGGGCCTTTTCGGCGCGCCGCCGCCGCCCCTTGCGGGCTGGTTCCCGTAGCCGCTGCTGGCGCCGCTGCTGCTGCGGCCGTTGGCGGCGCTGAGCCTCTTCGGGGCCTCCGGCTTGTCGGCGCTATCGGCATCCCCTTGCGGGCCTTCCGCTTTGTCGGCAGCTTCGGCGGCTCTGCTCGAGCTGCTGTTGCTCCTCGCGGCTGAGTTCCCGCTGTTGCTGCGGCCGTTGGCGGCGCTGAGCCTCTTCGGGGCCTCCAGCCTGTCGGCATCCCCCGGGGCTTCGTCCGCTTTGCCCGCCGCGCCGGCGGCTCTGCCTGAGTTGCTGTTGCTCCTCACGGTTGGTTGGTGCCCGTAGCCGCTGCTGGCGCCGCTGAGCCTCTTCGGGGCGCTCGGCTTGCTGCCGCTGCTGTTGCTGTTAGCGCCGCCGCCGGCAGCGTCGCCCGGGCTGCCGGAGTTGCTCGGCGGCGTCGGCGCCGCGGCTCCGGCACGTTTGGCTTTGTCCGCAGACGGCGAGCGGCCCGGGCTCGGTCGGCCTGTGGCGGGCATCGTCGCCGTTGTTGTGTTGTGTTGGGTGCGCGGCCGCGCTGTCGACTTGTCTTGCTTTCGCCGGTTTGCTGTTTTCCCTTCTCTTTTAGTTTTTTTTTTTTTTTTTTTTTTTCGGCTTTTTCTTTTGCGTATGTGTTTTTAGACTGCCTGTTGTGTTTTGTGTGCGTGTGTGATGCAGGGTGAGGACGTTGAAGAGAGCGTCCGCGCACAGCAACTATCTCAGGAGGGGGGTTCTCTCCCAGCGTTTTTGGAGTGAAAGTTCAGGTTTTAGAGGAAGAAAACGTGTTGCTGCCGCCGCTTGCCGGTAACTCCGGGTTCCTGGAGCTTTGCTGCGCTGCTGCGGCCGCTGGGCGGTTTTTGGGGGCGTCTCCGGGGCGGGATGCTTGCAGGATCTCCCGGGGTGAAAGTTCTGATTTCACAGGGTTCAAAGGGAAAATGTGTTGCTGCCGCTTGCCCAACTCGGGACTGCCGGCGTTGCGGCTGCTGCGGCCGTCGGCGGTCGCTGAGCCCTTTCGGGGCGTTCAGCTTGCTGCTGCTGTTGCTGTTGCTGTTGCTGTTGCTGTTGCTGTTGCTGTTGCTGTTGGCGCCGCCGGCAGCGTCGCCCGGGCTGCCGGAGTTGCTCGGCGGCGTCGGCGCCGCGGCTCCGGCACGTTTGGCTTTGTCCGCAGACGGCGAGCGGCCCGGGCTCGGTCGGCCTGTGGCGGGCATCGTCGCCGTTGTTGTGTTGTGTTGAGTGCGCGGCCGCGCTGTCGACTTGTCTTGCTTTCGCCGGTTTGCTGTTTTCCCTTCTCTTTTAGTTTTTTTTTTTTTTTTTTTTTTTCGGCTTTTTCTTTTGCGTATGTGTTTTTAGACTGCCTGTTGTGTTTTGTGTGCGTGTGTGATGCAGGGTGAGGACGTTGAAGAGAGCGTCCGCGCACAGCAACTATCTCAGGAGGGGGGTTCTCTCCCAGCGTTTTTGGAGTGAAAGTTCAGGTTTTAGAGGAAGAAAACGTGTTGCTGCCGCCGCTTGCCGGTAACTCCGGGTTCCTGGAGCTTTGCTGCGCTGCTGCGGCCGCTGGGCGGTTTTTGGGGGCGTCTCCGGGGCGGGATGCTTGCAGGATCTCCCGGGGTGAAAGTTCTGATTTCACAGGGTTCAAAGGGAAAACGTGTTGCTGCCGCTTGCCCAACTCGGGACTGCCGGCGTTGCGGCTGCTGCGGCCGTCGGCGGTCGCTGTGCCCTTTCGGGGCGTTCAGCTTGCTGCTGCTGTTGCTGTTGCTGTTGCTGTTGCTGTTGCTGTTGGCGCCGCCGGCAGCGTCGCCCGGGTTGCCGGAGTTGCTCGGCGGCGTCGGCGCCGCGGCTCCGGCACGTTTGGCTTTGTCCGCAGACGGCGAGCGGCCCCGGCTCGGTCGGCCTGCAGCGGGCATTCGTCGCCGTTGTTGTGTTGTGTTGGGTCTTTGTTTTGCTTTTTTTTGCGTATGTGTTTTCAGACTGCCTGTTTGCGTCTTGTGATGCAGGCGGAGGACGTTGAAGAAAGTGTCACACACAGCGGCTCTCTCTCAGGGGGTGAAAGTTCTGATTTCAAAGGGAACCCTGGGAGCCGGGCGTTGCGGCTGCTGCGGCCGTCGGCGGCGCTGTGCCCTTTCGGGGCGTTTCGGCTGGCTGCTGCTGCTGCTGCTGTTGGCGCCGCCGCGCGGCATCGCCCGGGCTGCCGGAGTTGCTCGGCGGCGGCGCCGCGGCTCCGGCACGTTTGGCTTTGTCCGCAGACGGCGAGCGGCCCCCGGCTCGGTCGGCCTGTGGCGGGCATCGTCGCCGTTGTTGTGTTGTGTTGGGTGCGCGGCCGCGCTGTCGACTTGTCTTGCTTTCGCCGGTTTGCTGTTTTCTCTTCTCTTTTCTTTGCTTTTTCTTTTGCGTATGTGTTTTCAGACTGCCTGTTTGCGTCTTGTGATGCAGGCGGAGGACGTTGAAGAAAGTGTCACACACAGCGGCTCTCTCTCAGGGGGTGAAAGTTCTGATTTCAAAGGGAACCCTGGGAGCCGGGCGTTGCGGCTGCTGCGGCCGTCGGCGGCGCTGTGCCCTTTCGGGGCGTTTCGGCTGGCTGCTGCTGCTGCTGCTGTTGGCGCCGCCGGCGGCATCGCCGGGCTGCCGGAGTTGCTCGGCGGCGGCGCCGCGGCTCAGGCACGTTTGGCTTTGTCCGCAGACAGCGAGCGGCCCCGGCTCGGTCGGCCTGTGGCGGGCATCGTCGCCGTTGTTGTGTTGTGTTGGGTGCGCGGCCGCGCTGTCGACTTGTCTTGCTTTCGCCGGTTTGCTGTTTTCTCTTCTCTTTTCTTTGCTTTTTCTTTTGCGTATGTGTTTTCAGACTGCCTGTTTGCGTCTTGTGATGCAGGCGGAGGACGTTGAAGAAAGTGTCACACACAGCGGCTCTCTCTCAGGGGGTGAAAGTTCTGATTTCAAAGGGAACCCTGGGAGCCGGGCGTTGCGGCTGCTGCGGCCGTCGGCGGCGCTGTGCCCTTTCGGGGCGTTTCGGCTGGCTGCTGCTGCTGCTGCTGTTGGCGCCGCCGGCGGCATCGCCGGGCTGCCGGAGTTGCTCGGCGGCGGCGCCGCGGCTCAGGCACGTTTGGCTTTGTCCGCAGACAGCGAGCGGCCCCGGCTCGGTCGGCCTGTGGCGGGCATCGTCGCCGTTGTTGTGTTGTGTTGGGTGCGCGGCCGCGCTGTCGACTTGTCTTGCTTTCGCCGGTTTGCTGTTTTCTCTTCTCTTTTCTTTGCTTTTTCTTTTGCGTATGTGTTTTCAGACTGCCTGTTTGCGTCTTGTGATGCAGGCGGAGGACGTTGAAGAAAGTGTCACACACAGCGGCTCTCTCTCAGGGGGTGAAAGTTCTGATTTCAAAGGGAACCCTGGGAGCCGGGCGTTGCGGCTGCTGCGGCCGTCGGCGGCGCTGTGCCCTTTCGGGGCGTTTCGGCTGGCTGCTGCTGCTGCTGCTGCTGCTGTTGGCGCCGCCGGCGGCATCGCCGGGCTGCCGGAGTTGCTCGGCGGCGGCGCCGCGGCTCAGGCACGTTTGGCTTTGTCCGCAGACAGCGAGCGGCCCCGGCTCGGTCGGCCTGTGGCGGGCATCGCCGCCGTTGTTGTGTTGTGGGTGCGCATTCAACAGTCGTTTTTGGCTTCTTACGCTCGTGTTAAGCTGTTTTACGTCAGATGTAGCATGTTCACCGCGCTGGCGAAACGTTGCAGGACGAAACTCGGAAAATCGGAGACCAGGGCAGACGTTCCAACGGGGCGCGGTTGGTAGCACTCCCGTTTCCCCTTCAGGTCTTCTCTTCTGCTGCACACACGAGTGCTAACTCTCATGTGGCCCAGCTAGACATAGTCGCGACGATGAAGAGGGTCTCGGAGGCCAGCAATGCCCCGCTGCCACTTCGCAGCTGGGCGGCGTTCCTGAGGACACAGGGAGCGTCCTGTCGACGGACGCCAGGCTCGCGGGCGTGGGCGGCACTGCTGGAGGCAGAAGGTCGCTTCGTGAACGGACGACAAAGCGTGTTCGCGGGACCGGAAGCTCAACTTGAAGGAGATGTTGGCAACATGACGGCGGTCCCCGCCAGGACCGCGTGGACGCACGGCACCCGCGACGGCGAGGTGAAGAGAGTCTCTCTCATCTCTCTCACCTTCCGCAACGTGCGGAATGCCGGAACCCCCACCACCTCCCCTCGCACGAACCGATGGAGACCACCGCCAAACAGAGTGTCTTGCCGTTCCAACGTGCGGAGTGCCGGGAACCCACCACCTCCCCTCGAAGGAAAAGCGAAGCGCCAAGCGCGCGCCTGAACGCAACGATCAAGACGAGCTGAAGAGGCGAAAACATAACACATCACGTGCGAAGAAGCAACAGCGACGCCGGCGATGCAGACTATCGCCACAGATTGTTAGCATTATTATAACACCCATTCCACGAAAAAGTGTCACAGATTTTCCGTCTGAAAAGCAGCCCGTTTTGGGTCAAAATTTTGGAATTTTTGGGAAATTTTTTTTGGGATGGAAAGAGCTATCCCTGGCGATTATGGGCAAGCAATCAGCTCGCGTGGCGACCAAAATCTGGCGTGCAGATGGACAAAAGGTCGGTTTTGGGGCTGTTTCAAAAACCCAAAAAAACGATTTCCGGCGGGAATCGAACCACCGACCCACAAACCCCTGTGTGGGTGTGGTAACCTCTGGACCATGGGCTAAAAAAACGGCGGAAATTTTTTTTGTTCACTACCGAGTGAGAATTTTTGGACTCATTTTGAGTTCTTCGCAAACCGGGCGAAATAAGCTCTGAGAGAGCAGAATACCGTCCTGGGACACTGGAAACGAGTAAATGACGATCTCGCACTTTCCGATAAGAATTCCAACTGAGCAGGCGCTAAAAGCGAATTTTGGCCCGGTCACCTGGGCGCGACAATCGCCGGAAACACACCGACCGCGACTGGTAAAGCCTGGCACGCCAGGACATCATTACCAAAACAGCGGCAAGAAACAAGGGGAGGGCGGGCAAGAAACAATCCCACTGAACCCCCCCACAACCATACCAAGAACGAACGAAAGGAAACAGAAAACAAACAAACGCCCCAAGGATGAAGAGAAGGCACAAGGAACCTTAGCACCGTATCCCCAAGCCTAACCCGGGTGCGGTTTCCAAATTTTTGAAATTGAAATTGAAATTGCCCGAGGTTTGGCAACATAGCCTAACGGTTACCGCACCCTCCTGGGCCCCTGTAGGCCGTGGTTCGATTCCCCCGGTCCGATTTTTTTTTTTTGCGATTTTTCGGTGTGAAAAGCAGCCGTCTGGAAATTATTTTCGAGGTCTTTTTGGGAAATCTTTTGGTTTTCGAGTAGTTCTGGGATGCGCGATTATGGGCAAGCTGCCAGCTAGCCCAGCGATCAAAATCTGACCCCCTCCTGGATGCAGAGAGAAAAAAAACCGATCTCCAGGACCCCATTTTTTCGGGTGCCGACCTCCATTTCCGGGGGGGGGGTCGGTCAAAAATTTTATCCGACCAAATATTCGGAAAGCCCTGTCCTCAACGGATTCAAACGTGTCCTCAAAATCTCGAAACCGACCATTTTCGGACCTGCAGATGGAAATTTTCGGCAGAAATCCGAAAAAAGCCGAAATCTGTGACACTTTTTCGTGGAATGGGTGATAACCCAAAACGATTACGCTCGACAACGCTCGAACAGCTTTGGGTGAGTTGAGGGGGGTACTGCAACAATTAATTCACAACACATAGCACTCAGCCAATCTGGATTAGCTGGTTCAGCGCCACTTCTTCTTTCGGCAGGACGATCAAATCTGGAACAAAAAGAGGAAGATCGTATTTGCTCGCACCTTTTCAATTGAGCGCAGCGAAAGCTCGAGCCTTTCGGCTTCCCTGCAGGGGCAGCTCCAGGCGGTAGGCTGTTCGACAAGCGCAACGACAACCAAGTACCTCGAGCCGGTGCTCTGATGGCGTACGATCATCGCTGGGAACGATGATTTCAACCATGGAGCGAAGCTGTCTGGATATGCCACTGCGCTGACGTACTTTTTCAGAATGTAGACAACAAGTATCGCAAAAGTTCGTTATCTGAAAAATTCTTCGCAAGTTAAATTAGTGAAAGCAATTGAAAAAGTTGAAGTTTCTCTTCAATGCTATCAGCATGTGGAAATAAATCATGCGAGAGATCTTCCAGCATTGTTTTGTGGTCGCTTTCGGAAGATTTTGCAGATCTTTTTTCGAAATAAAGTATTTTAAGTCAAGCGCGGTCTCCGAGGAACTGGAAAGTCTGGTTGGGCTTATGATGAAATACGTGCAGCATTTCAAGCGTCTGGAACTCGACAAGGACAAAAACATGTCGAGAACAGCCAACGCACCCCTGAACTGCACGGCAACCTGAATACAACAAAAACTCCTGTCCGTGTTGGGAAGCAGACTGTTGAAAGACTGCAAAAATCAGACTGAGAGGCACTGCATCGTTGCCACTCTTTGCTATGCGGTGGTACCGTTCGCTTGTCAGAGTGGTTTGAAGCCCACACCAGTGATTTATATATGGGTCTGGGGCTCGGGGCCACCCCGAGCGCGAAAAAAAAAAACTGACTTAATTTTGGGCTGGGGGTCGGGGTAGGGCCGGGTCACTACCAACCGGGATCAGCGGGGGTGAGGGACGAAGCCATGGCGAAGTCATGGCGAAAGCCATGGCGAAGCCATGGGGGCAGGAAGAGTAAAACGGAGGCGGGGAAAGAGGAGGCAGGAGGGCCAGGGGCGGAGGGCCAAAGGGGGTGGTGGGAGGCGAGACGTTGACTACCAAGTCTAATTAAATTTGGGATCGGAAATTGAACGTTGACTACCAATTCTAATTAAATTTGGGATCGGAAATTGGACGTTGACTACCAATTCTAATTAAATTTGGATTCAAAATCGAACGTTGACTACCAATTCTAATTAAATTTGGGTAAATTTCCCTTATATCCCACCCCAAACAAATTTGTGCCCTTATATCCCACTTCAAACAAATTTTGTGCCCTTATATCCCACTTCAAACAAATTTTGTGCCCTTATATCCCAATCTGGGATATAAGGGCACAAAATTTGTTTGAAGTGGGATATAGGGGCACAAAATTTGTTTGGTCGTGTAAAAAGTCTTTTGAGGGAACCGAACCGGCCACCCATGGTGCCGGTGGCATGTGTGCTTTGACTCGGCCACAACGTCCAAAAATTCCAGGGCAAAATTTTCGACCAAAATTTGCCCCAACATTTTTGCCCACAAAATTTTGCCAACTAGATTATGACCAAAAATCTGGACCCAAAAATTTCGATGCCAAAAAATTGGACCAAAAATTTGGACCAAAAATCTCGACCAAAAATTTGGACCCAAAGTTTCGACCAAAAATTTCGACCAAAAATTTTGGACCCAAAATTTAGACCCCAAAAATTGGACCCAAAAATTTCGACCAAAAATTTGGACCCAAAATTTGGACCCAAAATTTCGACCAAAAATTTCGGACCCAAAATTTCGACCCCAAAAGTTGGACCCCAAAAATTTCGACCAAAAATTGGACCCAAAATTTCGACCAAAGATTTGGACCAAAAATCTCGACCAAAATTTTCGACCCCAAAAATTTGGACCCCTAAAATTTGACCAAATTTTTTGACCCAGTCCACCCCCTTCCATCCGTTTTTGGTGTTTCCTTGTCCGTAGGCATAAAGCTGGCTTCAATGCCCCACCCGAGACGTCTCAAGACGTTCTGGGTGCCTCAGAGCGACTGGTTGCACCGTTTCACAACTTCAAGCTGGCCACCGCGGCCACACTCGATCCCCGATCGGGTGCCTCAACTTGGGAGGCTCAAGCAAGTACTCAAGAGAACCGCATCAGAGCCAGGTGCCTGGCTGCACCGTCTGACCGTGCGGCGTGTCACGGCGTGCCACGCTGACGTTCGGGGCTAATCGCGGTGACAGAACTGTAGTAGCTGGCCAGATGCTACAGCCGAGAGTCAGGCGAGACAACTGATCTCATCAGACTCATGATCCGTAAGCGAAGATTACTGCAGTGAAGGAAGCTGTGTCCACCGTCGTGCAACCGGTGTGTGTGCAACCAGTTGCGGTGCAGGCGTGGGCACAACGACAGTTGATGACTTCAGGAAGGAATCAGCCATTCTTGCGCGAGCTGCAGATTCCGTCTGTCGGCAACAGTGTCCGACTGTGTCGCCACCTTGGGTTGTTAGCCCACCGTCCTCCGCGGTTCTGGCCATCTGTCTTGTAATCTGGGTTCAGTTCCGAGTTTGGTTTCCTATCCGAGGCTATCGGGCACTGGTTCAGTTTCGGGTTGAGGTTCGGTTTCGGGTTCGGTTCTGCCACCATCACTCCTCACCCGAACTTCTGGGCTCGGGTTCGATTTCGGGTTTGGCTCGCCGTGCCAGGGCCCAGGCATGGGCGTCAACTCGCGACACGTGATGTCTCCATGTCACTGCCAATGTCAGGAGCATGGCAGTGCACTCAAACGCCACCTTTCGCTGTTGTTCCTGTCTGTCTGAGCACTCAAACTTTGAGTCAAAGCGCACGCGCCCGCTCTCCTCCTTCGTTCGCTGCTGTGACAGGGGCTGTGCTGCAGTGTGCACGCATGCACGTGGCAATAGCAACAGCAACAGGAGTCCAGCGTCGGGACCCGGCTGGACGAAAAGTTTTTTTTTCGTCACAACAAAACCAAGAAATTCCCCCCACCAACTGCCGAAAAAGAAATACCTTACCCTTACCGTCCCACAAAACCAGCACCAATAACAACGCCCCCCCCCCATGCACGCAAGAGAAGCCCCCGTTTCAGTGCTACACGCACCACGCTCAACAACAACCCACACGAGCGAAGGCAGCAGGACGGGCAGCGGCAGCGAAACAGCGCCACGCGCCCGACAACAACAGGAAAGACCCGCAAGCCAAAGCGAAAGCAAACCCCCCCCGACCGACACGGAAGACCGACTCAACAGGCAAACCTGGCACGCCAGGGTTACCAAAAGACGTCAGAACACCGCACCGGAAAGGGAGGGCGAGCGAAGGACGAAGCCACAACAAAACCAAGGAAAAAAAAATTAAACCATCACTGCACACAACACGCAGAGCCAAGCAGCAGATCAGCAGCGAACCAAAGCAACCCTTATGACAAACTATTATCACAGGCAACTGACTGCACGACAATCGCCGGAAACACACCGACCGCGACTGGTAAAGCCTGGCACGCCAGGACATCATTACCAAAACAGCGGCAAAAAACAAGGGGAGGGCGGGCAAGAAACAATCCCACTGAACCCCCCCACAACCATACCAAGAACGAACGAAAGGAAACAGAAAACAAACAAACGCCCCAAGGATGAAGAGAAGGCACAAGGAACCTTAGCACCGTATCCCCAAGCCTAACCTGGGCGCGGTTTCCGAATGTTGAAATTGAAATTGAAATTGAAATTTCGCCGTAGGTATCCGGATGGTCGAGCCAACCACCCTTGGGTTTCAAGGTGAGTGGTCGGGGGTTCAAGCCCCTCCTCGGCAAGTTTTCCAGCATTTTCCTCGATTCAAATTTGTCAAAACAAATTTGTGCCCTTATATCCCAGTTTGGGATATAAGGGCACAAATTTGTTTTGAAGTGGGATATAAGGGCATTACACCTTAAATTTGGGATCGGAAATTGGACGTTGACTACCAATTCTAATTAAATTTGGATTCAAAATTGAACGTTGACTACCAATTCTAATTAAATTTGAGATTCAAAATTGAACGTTGACCACCAATTCTAATTAAATTTGAGATCGGAAATTGGACGTTGACTACCAATTCTAATTAAATTTGGATTCAAAATCGAACGTTGACTACCAATTCTAATTAAATTTGGATTCAAAATTGAACGTTGACTACCAATTCTAATTAAATTTGGATTCAAAATTGAACGTTGACTACCAATTCTAATTAAATTTGAGATTCAAAATTGAACGTTGACCACCAATTCTAATTAAATTTGGGATCGGAAATTGGACGTTGACTACCAATTCTAATTAAATTTGGATTCAAAATCGAACGTTGACTACCAATTCTAATTATTCACCTACCCCCCCTGAAAGCGACTTGAGCTCGATTACACTCGATTATGCGTCGAATACACTCGATCAGCTTTTGGTGAATTGGGGGGGTACTGTAACAATTGATTAAACACACACACACAGCACTCAGCCAATCCTGATTAGCTGATGCAACGTGTCTATTATCGAGCCTTCTTCTGGGGCTAAAGATGCTGATAGCACGATCATCGAATATCGAACAAAAAGAAGCATATTCGTCTGAAAAAAGGATGTAGCCAGGCAGTGCAGCAGGGGACGAGGAAGTTCGGACT